>WNGS01055370.1:0-30470 GCA_020271785.1 Procambarus virginalis
TATAGATTATAGAGATCAACACACGGGCATTTATATCAATAGATTATAGAGATCAACACACAGGCATTTATATCAATAGATTATAGAGATCAACACACAGGCATTTATATCAATAGATTATAGAGATCAATCCACAGGCATTTATATCAATAGATTATAGAGATCAATACACCAATATCTGGTTTACTACCAATATATATATAATAATAATAATCACAGATCAATAATAATAGTCACAGTAAATTCTCTGATGAATCTTGGTGCTTGCACACACCCACACATAGATATATATGTAAATTGATACTGTGAGCGCTCTGGGCAGCCTCACCACATACTGTGCTCTCTGTGACTTAAACTCAAGTGAGACTTGCTCACGACATATAAAATATCCTGACAAGAATATATATAGCTAACTAAAGGGGAAATGGGAGGGAACTGTAAACACCTACTTCACCTATCCTAGGATGACAGTTGGGTTGTAGCTCCTGGTCCAGGCTCTCGCCTCGTTCATCCAGAAACACAAGCCCACGCCTTAGGATGTCGCGTCTCGCCGCTTCTGTACACAGCAGGTCCGTGCTTCTTTCCCTACAGTACGTCGCTGGGTTGAAGTCGGTCTCCTGGCCGTCAACTTTCCTCCCAACTACGGCAGCCAGCCTACGTCTCGGCGGTCGTCGTACGTTTCCCAATTAGTCCTTGTCACTGTACTCCCAGAGTAACTGCCTCTCACCACTACGAAGTCACTGAAGTTATCAGCCGTCCCGGACGACACACGCACAGCACCCGACTTCAGAGCACTTGAAGCTCACAACACTGTCAATTCCCTCGTCGTCTAGATATATCGCTAGGTATTTGGGAAGACTTCTCGACGTGCTTGCATCCAACTGTTGACTCGTAGGGTTCCACGAAGGTGGGGTTACTGTCAAACTTGACAGGATCGTCGATCACACGTTCAACCTGGTTGACAAGGCTGTCAACCTGGTTCACTCACGGTGGGTGGCCCGGCCACTAAGCTGCCTCTTATACTGGTGAACTGCCAACGACGACACACGTCGATGCCCGGCCCACTTCTTGCAACGCACCTGTCCCTGAGCACTTGTTGCTCAATATTCTGTCAATTCCTTATCTGAGCCACTTCTGGGTTGCAGGAAGACCTCACAGAGTGCGTGCCAACAACTGGAGACGCTTAAATCCACCGGAGTTCGGTAAATCCGTCACTCTGACAGGATGACCGATCGCGCGTCCTACCTCTCGGACGTGTCGTGAAAGACTGATATCGCCTGGCGCCAACACGGGCGGACCCCCTATGCCTATGTGACGTCACTTTTCCCAAAGTTGGTTTTCATTGGCTCCCAGTGCCATGTCGCTGACGGTGACCAATCTGGCGCCACTGACGTCACACAGTTTTGGCGGGAGAACAGACTTGCCAGCGCCATATTGGCTCCCTAAAGGGCCTATCCCACAGGCCAAAATGTTACATTTTCGCAAATTTCTCGGCTCTTCGAGAATACTGTTCTCTCCCACATATGTTCAATTGTTGCCTGCAATGTAGAGAACGCTCGGGAATAGTGGACATGACTCTTACAGCAGGCGTGGGAGAATTAGAAGGGGGGGAACACCGTCACATACCCCTCCCCTTAAAATAAGAGTCATGTCTGGTTAGTGCATGCGGGACAACGCATCTGCGACTACGCTGTCCTTTCCACTAAAAATCTTGGCTTCCAGCCAGTATTGCAGCCGCCAATGTGTGACACTCCTCATGTGTCTGCAGACCGTCTTCAAGGTCATCCTGGGCGTCCACTGCTTACCTATTACGGACCGAGGGCTCCACACCTCACGTCCGTTCACCAGCTGGAACTGTGAGAAGTTTAACGGTTCTGCCACTGCTTTGCAAATGGCCAACAAAACAGGGCCCGCTGTCTCTTCCCACTCGTCTTCCTGCTCTACGCAGAACATTCTCAGAGCTGTCTCTGAGGTGGAGTGGAGTCTTCCGACCGCCCCCTTCGACTGCGATCGGTAGGGCGACGACCGAATCTGCATCACTCCCCGATTTATCATTGTTCGTCTGACACACTCAGACCGGAACATATTTCCACTGTCAGCCTGATTTTCCCTGGGCCTCCTCACCCAAGAGAAAAGATGTTGTAGTTGCCCAGCCACTTCTCTCGACGTTGAACGTCGCATCGTGGTCATCCCTAGGTGACCCGCAGAGTCAACAGCGTGCAACGGACTCAACACTGCCGCTCTGCACTTGGCTGGCAACGCTACTTGATCTCTCGTACCTGGAGAGGCTTTTCCGACCTCCATCCTTACAGGTTTACACTGTCTCATTAGTATGCCTTTATGCCTGTTAAAGTGAGTAGCTTTCTCGGGACCAATACGTCCTCCTTTGGCCTTACAAATCAACTTGGGGGATTCTGCCTGCTGCATCTCCTCGAGACGAGTGCGGTCCATCCCTGGAGAACCGGTGAGGGTCACCTGTACCTCACCTTCTGGGCTGCCTTCGCCCTCCACTCGCTCTCCGGGTTCCATGACGAGGTGATCATTCCCAGGCCGGCGGACGTCTCCTCGTCGGCCTTATCAGATCCACGTCCTCCTCGTCCTTCGCACTGCCTCGGAATCATAGCACAGACAGGGAACGCCTCCATGGCGATTCCTTTCTCGTCCCCACAGGCGTCGAACACTTCGCCTTTCTTCTCTAAGTGCTCCAAGCACTCCTCGTCCTTCACGAGGTTCGGTAGGACACGTCCTCCACATGCGTCATTTCCCAAAATGACCTGTGCCTCCCTCGTGGGCATCGTCGCACAGACCCCCACTACTAGGGTTTGGCATCCATAAACCGAACTCAGGGTTACCTGGTGTAGGGGCATCTGCACTGGGCCTCCCACAGTGGTCACACTTGCCTCACCTACACAGGTATTCTCGTGACACTCAGGGAAAAGGGTTCTGCTCACCAGGGTAAATTCCGCCCCAGTATCTCTCAGCATCATTACCGGGATGGGGTCTGCGTCCCCCACCCTTACAGTTCCCTCACGCACGAATGGGTTAGCCTCCTTCTTCCTACGTACGGGTCCATCCCGCACTCCTTCGGCTAACTGGTCCTCTACCCGCACAAAAGCAACGTAACCCCGCTGCTTAGGACGTCTACATTCGCGCGCCATGTGTCCTATTAACCCGCAGTTGAAACAACGGATCCTTCTTCTTCCGCGGACTCCTCTTGCGCCTTCCAAAGACTCGTGCTCAGCATCTCCGGCCGTGACGATAACAAGATCTCTTGAGCTCTCCCTCGGTGACTTCTTCGGCGGTTCCACAGCACTCTTCTGTCCTCTGCTGTCTCCATTCGAGGGGTAGGACTGGGAGAACTCGGTCCTGTCCTCCATCCGTCCGACCTTCTATTACTTCTCCCATAGCTAGAGAATACGGGCGGTCGGTGCTGTCCCTCTCGACGTGGACGTAATGCTTCTTCTAGCATGTCTGCTCGATCGGCCGCGGCTCTCAGGTCCTTGATGTCCGCCTCCTTTACTCTCACCCTAATCTCGGGAGAGAGCACGGACATAAACTTTTCCATGACCATCAGCCCCTTGATGTCTTCAGCCGATCTTGCTCCTTCTGACTCCAGCCATTTCACGAATTTCCTTTCCATGTCCCTCGCCGTCTCCGCATACGATTTTCCTGGCGATCGGGTACATTCTCTGAACCTTTTCCTATAGCACTCCGGCGTCAGCTTGAACGAATGGAGCACGGCCCGTTTTACTGCATCATAGTTGGTACACTCCTGGAGGTCGAGCATGTTGTAAGCTTCACGAGCTTCACCAGTGAGCCTTCCTTGAACTAGCTCCGCCCACTCTGCCCTCGGCCACTTCTTCAACGTAGCGACCCTTCTCAAAGTGCTCGAAGAAGCCCTCAGCCTCATTAGGCACGAAGACGGGCAAATCCCTCTCTCTCACTCGGCGGTCTTCCTGCTGTTGTGGTGGGGCAGTTGGAACTAGCCCTTGCTCAGCTCGCCTCAGCTCAACCTCCAGCTGCTTCATCCTAGCTTCGTGCTCGCGCTCTACTCGTCTCCGCTGTGCCTCGTGCTCTTCCCTGCGCAGCTGTGCTTCTTTCTCTGCTCCTCGCGCCTCAGCTGTGCTTCTTCGCGCTTCAGCTGTGCCTCTCTTTCTTCTCGGCGCAGCTGTGCTTCTCTTTCTTCTCGGCGCAGCTGTGCTTTCTCTCTGCTTCCTCGCGCCTCAGCTGTGCTTCTCTCTCTGCTTCTCGCGCTCAGCTGTGCTTCTCTTTCTTCTCGTTGCAGCTGTGCTCTTGTTCGCGCTCTTCCTGCGCAGCTGTGCTTCTATCTGCATCTTCATTATTTCTAGCTTGATACTGCGCCTGCTGCCACTGGATCCCCGGCTGCTGCCACCGGTACTCAAGTTCTCTCCTCCACTGGCAGGTGTCTGTGGCCGCTCCTCTCCTAAGGCTTCATCACGTGCCTTGAGCTGTGCCATGATCTCAAGTCTTCTCTCTCCCACTTTGGAAGCTCTCAACTTGATCCCAAAGTGGTCGGCGATCGTCTGCACTGTGCCTTGGTGCACTCCTCCAGTACTTGCTCGTCTCTCGTGTCTATAAACCTGGCTACTTTATCACCCTCCATCTTGTGACAATGAGTGAAAACCTAGGCCTGATATTTAATACCACAATTACCACCTTGATCTTGCTCTTATCCTGGCAAGGTCGCCAATGTCGGGGTTTCACGGTGTTCTCGTTAGAGAAGGGTTAAAGCAACAGTAGACTGGATCTCCTTTCCAGGTGGTTGCTCCAACAATAACCCTTACTCACCGTCGTTCGGCGGGTCTTCCCTCAATCCTCTAGGCTCCACTGCTGGCCTCGGAGAGTACCCAGTCGATCTCACAACCGGCCTTTAGATTATAAGATGAGTGAGGCACAGATCGTTCCCTCAATCTGTGGCCCGCCCCGACACCGAACTCTTATACAGCCTTCAAGGTCGCCAACTGGTTTTTTAGATGTCCAGTAACACTGCAGTGGTCAGGTGTAATTGTGGCAAGAGCCAATATCCAGTAATATAGTATCAGGCAGGTCACTCTACTTTACATCCTCACACGGTCACAAGATAAATGGAGGGGATGATATCAAACACCAAAGAGTTTTGGTATTTTACTTAAAAAAACAACGAGAAATATATATGCATCAATGTATCAGAATTAATATATGACGATTGCTCCATTCATAGCATAATATTCTAGAGCGCACCATATGGCAACATCGGCACGTGTCACCTGTCAGAAATGCCAGCTGACCGGGCCCTCGCGATCGTGGGAAAGACTAGTACTTGTTTTCTAATTGTCACGATCACCGTTTATTTAACTTTTTCCAAAACACTATTCAACGTTCACATGGCTTACTTATGATTTCACTGGCCTCACGATCAACATCTTATTCACAATACTCTCACAGTGACTTTCACTGTACCAAAAGATTACTCTATTCTTAATAATATTTACTGTGAATGCACTCACTTGATCACTGAACTTTTCTTTATATTTATACTTCCTCTTAAGAGATATCACTGGCAAACACTTCACGTATATGATATTATTCAGCACACAATCATGTCATATATAAATCAGTAATCGAACTTCAGGCATATATATATCAATAGATCATAGAGATCAACACACAGGCATTTATATCGATAGATTATGGAGATCAACACACAGGCATTTATATTGATAGATTATAGAGATCAACACACAGCATTTATATCATAGATTATATCAATCACAGGCATTATATCGATAGATTTGAGATCAACACACGGGCATAGAGATCAACACACGGGCATTTATATTGATAGATTATAGAGATCAACACACAGGCATATATTGATAGATATAGAGATCAACACACGGGCACTGATATCAATAGATTATAGAGATCAGCAATCAACAGGCATTTATATCAAGATTATAGAGATCAATACACCAATATCTGGTTTACTACCAATATATATATATAATAAGAATCACAGATCAATAATAATAGTCACAGTAAATTCTCTGATGAATCTCGGTGCTTGCACACCCCCACACATAGATATATATGTAAAGTGATACTGTGAGCGCTCTGGGCAGGCTCAACATACTGTGCACTCTGTGACTTAGACTCAAGTGAGACTTGCTCACGACATATAAAATATCCTGACAAGAATATATATAGCAACTAAAGGGGAAATGGGAGGGACTGTAAACACTACTTCACCTATCCTAGGATGACCAGTTGGGGTGTAGCTCCGGGTCCAGGCTCTCGCCTCGTTCATCCAGAACACAAGCCCCACGCCTTAGGAGTCCGCGTCTCGCGCTTCTGTACACAGTCAGGTCCGTGCTTCTTTCCCTACAGTACGTCGCTGGGTTGAAGTCGGTCTCCTGGCCGTCAACTTTCCTCCCAACTACGGCAGCCACCTACGTCTCGGCTGTCGTCGTACGTTCCCAATTAGTCCTTGTCACTGTACTCCCAGAGTAACTGCCTCTCACCACTACGAAGTCACTGAAGTTATCAGTCGTCCCGGGACGACACACGCACAGCACCCGACTTCAGAGCTCTGAAGCTCACAACACTGTCAATTCCCTCGTCGTCTAGATATATCGCTAGGGTATTTGGAAGACTTCTCGACGTGCTTGCATCCAACTGTTGACTCGTAGGGTTCCACGAAGGGGGTTACTGTCAAACTTGACAGGATCGTCGATCACACGTTCAACCTGGTTGACAAGGCTGTCAACCTGGTTCACTCACGGTGGGTGGCCGGCCACTAAGCTGCCTCTTTACATGGTGAACTGCCAACGACGACTCACATCGATGCCCGGCCCACTTCTTGCAACGCACCTGTCCCCTGAGCACTGTTGCTCATATTTTGTCAATTCCTTATCTGAGCCAATTCTGGGTTGCAGGAAGACCTCACAGAGTGCGTGCCAACAACTGGAGACGCTTAAATCCACCGGAGTTCGGTAAATCCGTCACTCTGACAGGATGACCGATCGCGCGTCCTACCTCTCGGACGTGCGTGAAAGAGCTGATCTCGCCTGGCGCCAACGCGGGCGGACCACCTATGCCTATGTGACGTCACTTTTCCCAAAGTTGGTTTTCATTGGCTCCCAGTGCCATGTCGCTGACGGTGACCAATCTGGCGCCACTGACGTCACACAGTTTTGGCGGGAGAACAGACTCGCCCGCGCCATATTGGCTCCCTAAAGGGCCTATCCCACAGGCCAAAATGTTCTATTTTCTCAAATTTCTCGGCTCTTCGAGAATACTGTTCTCTCCCACACATGTTCAATGTTGCCTGCAATGTAGAGAACGCTCGGAATAGTGGACATGACTCTTACAGCAGGCGTGGGAGAATTAGAAGGGGGGAAACACCCCCAGGGTGCGTACAAGACACACCCTTAGCGGACCCGAGGAGAGCAGGTGCAACTGCACACTGACGACCGGCCCAAACTGGCCGAAATAACGCCTCAGCAGTCCCTCCGGAAATTCCATGAGCGCCCCATGCACGCTTACATACGTGACGGCACCACTGCGATCGGAGACAGTCACAGTGCCTGCACCTTCGGGCAGGGGCAAGGTCCGCCCCTCGTACCGACGTAAAAACACCCTGTATACCTCCTCTGTCATGAGTTTAACAACCACTCTACGGGCAGACACCTGCTCAACACCATAAACATCCCCCACAGGGACCCGCAGCATGTCACTTAGCACCAAACCCACCTCGGGATAACCCGCCCGAGCAGAAAACTCGAGGCCTATTGACTGGGCAGGCAAAATAGGGCGGAGGGGGGCCCCATGGCGCCAACACGCCAAACCGCACCCACCCCCTCGCAACTCTAGGTAGCAATTGGCAGGTCAAGAGAGCGCGCGTCTTGACCCCCTGGCGGCCAACGAGCGAATCCCATGAAAAGAAGAATTGGTTGAAAAAGTATTTCCCAATATTCAAACCAATTATAAGAATCACGATTGGCTGAGTGAACGAGCTGTTCTTGCAGCCAAGAACAACGACATCTACGAACTTAACAATATTATTCAGTCTGACATACAGAGTGAGTCAGTCACATACAAGTCGGTCTACACTGTTGAGGAAGCAGATGAGGCGGGTAATTATCCAACAGAATTTTTGAATTCACTTGATTTGCAAGGGATACCACCGCACGCACGGTAATTGAAAATCGGTGTGCCAATTATCATGTTGCGAAATATCAACCAGACCAAACTTTGCAATGCCAAGTTGCAAATCAGCAATTTCGTAGAAGCAACAATCTTGACAGGACCTTTCAAAGGAGAAGATGTCCTCATTCCTCGCATTCCTATGATTCCAAAGATATGCCATTTCAATTTAAGAGATTGTAATTTCCAATTCGATTGCCGTTTGCAATCACCATCAACAAAGCTCTGGGCCAATCTTTAGAATTGTGTAGTTTATATCTAGACACAGATTGCTTCTCACATGGACAATTATATGTTGATTGTTCTAGAGTCAACAAACCAGACAATCTCTTTATCTCCACAGACAATGGAACCACAAAAAATACTGTATACCCACAAGCATTGTGAAATTAAACATAATAGACACGTGCACTTTCTCTTTTCTTTCCCTTCCATTTGACCAGACTGAGTCACAGCAATGCGTGGCGGGTACAGCTAGTGCAGAAATAAATTTAGATACGAAGAATCCTATACTTCTACCCGTCACCACATCATCACTAAACTCATAGTTCTGCATTACCATGAACATAGTACAATGCATGGTGGAGTATTAGATACTCTTACTGATCTTAGACAGAGTTTCTGGCTTCCCCATGGTCGCCAAATTGTCAAATCCTTAATCAAGTCTTGTGTAATCTACAGGAGATATGATGCTCGAGTGTGTCCTTATCCAGGACCTTCTCCCCTACCTAAGGAGCGATTCGTCCACCTTCGTCCCTTTGAGACCACAGATGTCGACTACACTGGAGCACTAAATTTAACCGGCACTCCGGATAAGATTCCGGTGAAAGCCTACATTTGTCTCTTCACGTGTGCTACCACACAAGGCGTACATTTAGAAGTCACTTCTGACGTGAGTGCAGAAGCCTTTCACAGATTTGCTACACGCAGATCTTGCCCAAAATTAATGATTTCAGATAATGGATATAACTTCGTGGCAGGAGAAACCTGCTTACGAGAAATATGGAACCCTCCAGAAGTACACTCTGTACTCAAACAGAGACAATGCCACTGGAAATTCATTCCTCCACGAGCCCCATGGCAAGGCGGTTTTTACGAACGATTGGTGGGAACTGTCAGGAAATGCCTAAGAAAGGCCTTACACCGGCAGAAAATTAATCTCGCAGAACTACAGACCCTTGTCATAGAGATTGAAGCTCGAGTCAACAACAGACCTTTAACCTACTTATCAGAAGATTTTTCCTCTAAGAGAACCCTGAGTCCCTCTCATTTGATTCATGGTGGTCTTCTGAGCCCTCTTATATCTTTAGGAGACGAGGATCCAGCTGACCCTTCATGTGTCAAAGCGAGTGACTTGGTGGAGAGTTATAAACACCTTTCAAGAGACATCGTGCCAAGGTGCCAGAGTTCGTGGAGGTCTACGTCTGCATGCAACACAATTCCGGGCGAGCATAATTCCAGTTCCTACTGATTTCATATTATAAGTGCACTTAGTAACATTTTTCACATGTAGGTTGCTCGTTCGTTACGCCACGCAATAATCAACAAAACATAGTTGAACAGAATCTATACTCACTTCTCAATGAGAAATAGTGATATTAACTATAGTCTAGACAACCTTTACATTTAATTTGCTTTTCAGCTTGACTGGGAGCGGCGTGAAGGAGAAGAATTAATTTCATTCCATGTGCATGCTCGACATCGCGTTGCAACAAGTGTGCTGTCGTTATCGCCCCACACGTTTCCAACTAATTCAGTTGAACAGCTAAGCTGACTTGATTTCTCGTAGTGTAGTATTAGATATACTAACATCTAGTTACACAATGATTTCCTTTCAAATTGCCATTTACTTGTCATTTATGAAAGTTATATTATTTACTAACTATAAATATTTGATTTATATATGAACTAATAATTTGAATTTGCATACATATTTCTTTCTGACGATTGAACCAGCGTCGGATTATTGGTGCTAGAACTTAATTGTATCCTAGCGCTCGTACCCCCCATTTTGTGAAAGTTAATCTGATTCTTATTTCATGATAAATACAGTTTTGCTTAGATCCATAGGACACTAGTTCTTGGTATCAATCTAATCCTCTTGCTCATTTTTTGTTTTCCACTTTTTCTTAAAAAGTGGTGGTCCTTCGTATGTATTGAAGTATATAGTGTGCACAGCTGTCTGTTCTACAATCCCAATAGAATTGATTTTTCATAAACTCTAAATGTTTGGAGTTATAATTTTTTTGTCTAAATTTGCACTTATTTCAAATGCCATATTGTCCAATTTTTTTATTCAGTAATATATACTGAAAGACTATATTCTAATTATATGAATAATATATTTAGAGCATAATAACTCCAAACGAACAGTCGATGACATTTTATACTTTTGCAGCTGATTTCAAAATCTGAAATTTTCAAAATTGCATTTTATAATTATTTATATTTTCTTGTTTTTCAAGTTCACGCTGGTATCATTCAGTGAAAGTTGGAGCATTTGCCAAGTAGATAATGCACATCAAATTTGAAAGAGTTTCAGAAAATTTAAGAAACTGAGCCCAATGTCACACTTATATGACCTTTTGTGCAGTTTAGGGGGTTAAGTTCAGTGTATTTTCTTTGTTATGTATGCAGTTGATAGTTATCTGTGGAGACAAGTTAAATAACATAAGCCATATAAAGTCTAGACTGGACAGATTAACTCAGTGATTATGTCGTGCTATTTAATCTGAATATAATATATACTTTTTATATACGTTTTACTTTTTCGTTTATTAACTTGTTTCTACCAGGAGCATACTGGTGTATCTATTAAATACATGGTATTATTAACCCCTAGATATTACCCATGCTAACAGGTACACGAGCCTTGCTGAACTAGATATATAACAAATTACAAGGGAATAAGGTAGATGACCATAATCCTTTAGTATTTATTCACAAAATATCAATCATGATATTGACAATTAGTTTAAATTAATTGTATATTAAATATACAATTAGATTGCATATATCAACTTTCATTTCCATGTCAACTTGAATGTTGTACTATTATGCTTGCTGTAAATGTTGTGCAGGTTATGAATATTAGTTACTTATGCATATTTCATTTATTATAATATTGTTGCAGTCCATGTCAGTTAAGGATTAATTCATTATGTACCACCATGTTCATAGTGAACATTTCTTGTGATGGAGGGATGTTATGTTCCAGCATGCACCAGTATGATCATGGTATGACTGGTATACGCTGAGATCATACCATGTTGTGATATAAGGCAGGAAAGCCTAGTATCACTAATATGTCGTATATAAATTACCATTAGTTGGCTATAGTATAATGTGTATACCGTATTGTGTTTCTTATGTAGGTAACCAATATTTGATATGTATCACTGCTGGATGTAATAGTATCTTACATATAAAGATTTATTCTGTAGTAGGAGGTATAGAGCAGAAGCCTATTGTTACTGATACCTACTGGCTTGATTAAAATTGATATACATGTATTTGTGAGGATATATATACACATCAGGGTTTTGAGATAATGTTGTGTATATTATATTTCATTGGTATTTCTGTATCATTAATAATTAATGCATATTGTATTATAGAAGAATGCTGGCAGTTGACTTTGTACTAGACTCTTGAATCCTCCCTTTCCACGCACCTTTCCAATTTTGCTTGCTGGCCGGGCTAAGTACTACCAAGTCTTGTACTGTAGATAGAAACTCTCTCTTTGTATATTATTATATTTTCTATTGTGTTCTTATATAATGATCTGATGTTATACTCTAAATTGTAATTTGTGATACTGTTCTGTGGACTGTCAGAAGGGGCAGATGTATTTGATCTAACTCCCGTTTTGTAGCACATTTTGTGATCTAAGGACCTTGTAAGCTTTGGATATAATGTACCGTGTAGTAGAAGAATGGATCAGCAGAACCACAGTGTAAGCTGTTTTTGGAACAGGTGGTAGGTGACATTTTGAATGGCTTTGTATGTGGTGAGGACGTTAAGATAATATTTTTTGTATCCTGATTCATATTGACGCCTCACCTACTAAATTTATTATTGTGTTACCTCGATCCTGTGTTCCAGATTTTGTAGCATACTAGAATTAGTGTACCACTGCGCTAGGAATGGGGTCTAGTATCAGCTAATTTTCATTGTGTGCCCACTGAACTTTTCATGATAATGATTCCGAGCAGCTCTAATGAAAGCTAAATTCATGTACTTTTGGAGCAGCAGTTGTATAGAGCTGTTTACTTATGGTTTACAGTGTTTTGCTTAGATATGACCCAGTAAACTGGTAAATTTCAGTTACTTTTACTTAACCCTAGATAATATTATTGAAGGTCAGGTAGCTCTGTTGAGAAAATAACCAGTTCATTGTTGCCAGTGATGCTGTGGAGCATGTTGACACAACCGACACTAGAGAAACTTGCATGGAAACGACTCTTGAAACACATAAAAATGAAGATTTCTCTCAAAGCCTCAGCATGGACTCAGTTAAGGCAGATATGCCCTATGAATTTATGTGTTGTTGATATAAAATTATTAAAACTAAGGGAAGAAGGATTAACTGCCTGTATTTTCCGTAATAACCAGCAAACGTGTAACACAGTTTCATTTAGGTCTCGATCCCAAATTTGAAGACCAGGATTTCATAACTAGAGGAGTGCTGGTGTGAAAGAGAGAACATATCATTGTTTCAAAACAGAGGATAATGCTGAAAGAAAAGAAATCAGCGGTGAACAATTGCAAGTATTAAAAAACGCAAGTTTTTTTTTACATGCAAGTATAAGGCAATAAATACAATAAAAAGAACAGAGGAAACAAAATACGCAAAACAAAAAAACACCGGTCAGAAGGACCGACAGCACAGCACTAAAACAACAAACATCAACAAAACACAAGAAAATTAGAGTAAACAGGCTAACAATACACAAAACACAAGAACACATAAAACAAAACAAACATCATAACACATAGAGAAAGCATAAGGAGAACAAATAAAAAAAGGACAATTTAAAAAAAATATAAAATTATAAAATCATAAAATATACAAAAAGCCAAGAAACAGAAACATAAGCCACACATGGCACAATAACAAACACAAACAATAAACAAAAACATGCACAACTAACCACGTGCAGTGCAAGAAATATAAGGAAAAGCACAAGCACAGAAAACAATAGGGCAAAGAGCATAGCCAGAGGGGCACATAATACAACAAAATCAAAGGAACAGAATCAGGAAATGGTGAGGGCACACAAAAAGTATGGTAAAAAATGTAAGGAACACAATAAACAGGGACATNTATTTATATATATATATATATATATATATATATATATATATATATATATATATATATATATATTTTGAAAAGGGACCCATTGCCTCAGAGGAAACCACGCATAACGCATTAGAGGGAATGTTTAGATCCCCTCCAATACAGTTTCTGTGTGCTTTTCTCCTACCACCCCCTTCCTTTTTTTGTGCTTTATTATGTATTTGATGGTTACAAGATATACATAGGTTGATACAAAATGAATACAAAAAGGTGCTTAAAGGTTATGGATCTCTTGAAAAACACGACAATGGGAAACATTGATGAATGTCACAGACAGGTTCGATCATTGCTACAAGTCAAACACTTCTTCAAATTCCTCTGAAGTTGGACTAGTGCCCAAGACACAACAGGCATTTCCCTCTGGATTGCAACAATGAGGCGCTGGAACAAGAAACTTTTTGCTCTCTGGTGTTTTGTAGCGCTGATCAATTTGTCCCCCAATTCCTTTAGGAACTTCAATGCACATTTTCCCCACGAACCAAGGGTCTCCGAGCCGATCGGAACAAAGCTGTAGCAGTGTGCCAAACCTCTGTATTTAATAATTTTCTGCGATTCCCTGAAACAAGCAGCACCTCTGCTTTCACATGTGCTGTATTGGAGGTAGGTACTAGCCAGTGTAGCAGCGCAAGTGTAGTTCCACACCACTTGCTTACCTTCCTTCAAGGAAGCAAGGTGACCCCATCTGGGCACTTCTGAGGGTCGTTAGGTCTGGATAAGTGTGGTTCTCTTTGTGCCGGGCAGCGGGCTGTGGCGAGGCTCCTCTTGATGATGTCGTTGACTTCTTCATATCTTGTAATCTTACCCTGTGATTTACGACATACCAGACCATGACGACTATATTGGTCTGCCATCGCAGTTCCGCAGATGCACCTATGTTTGGTGTGGATGGGGGCGGCAAGGCAAAGGGCAACTCCAATGCGGAGAGCGTCATGACTGAGGCGAGTTCCCAGGGCTGCATTGGGCACAGCAAATAAAAAATCCCTGGCGTGGGGTGCAGTTACCGCTAGGAGGCGGGCTTTGTTTTCAGCATCAGCGTTGTCAATCATTGCTGTGACAGTCTTTTCCATTATGGGACTATCCCAGTATGCCTGCTTGTGGTCTTTTGGGACTTGTGGTTGGGGTTGAGGGTGTGCAATGGTGTCCCATTGTCTAGCTGCTTCGATGATCGTTTGATCATGAGTTCCCGCTGTCTCTCATACGCTCTGGTAGGATCTGCTCTACCAATTCATTGGCTGCTGTACATGAGTGTATATATTTATATATATATATATATATATATATATATATATATATATATATATATATATATATATATATATATATATATATATATATATATATATATATATATATATATATATATATATAGCAAAAGAGCGCATGGTTCTCATTACGTGTAAATCACGAAAATTAAACACGTGATTAAAAATGTGAGTCAGACCACGGAGGAAAAATTTAAACAGAAATTTCCTTAGGTACTTTCGTATATTAATACATTTTACTTTTGAAAATTTCTGAAAATAATTGAAATTTCTGTTTCATTTTTTCTTCCATGGTCTGACACTGTCGCATTTTTAATCACGTGTTTATTTTTCGTGATTTACACATATAATGAAAACCACGCGCTCTTTCGCTATGCTGTTCCCTCAGACTACTTCCTTCGTGACCATATTCGCTACTCTACTAGTGAAAGCACACTGCACTCGCACCCTCCTCAAATTCCTGAAACAATGGCTTAGTGAGCAAGTTGTACCCAAGTCTCTGCTACCCGCCCATCTCCTCAAATTAGGTGATGAACCGTTCAGCGATTTCTGTGCTACCATTTTGAAAAAAACACATTGAAGTTACAAGATCAAGTGAACGTTTTGTTTTCAAAAGCCTGGATACAGCAAAAAGGAACTTTCATCACGCAATACCTTTCGACTGGAAAAATCTTCTAATGGATGAAATATATAGTGACTTACGCAGAAAAATTAATCAGTTACAGAAAATTCTAAAGCGCAAGTTAGAAGTCTGATTGAAAAACAGTGATTGGACAAAGAAATCCAATCCAAACAACGTGTTGAATTTGTCATCCAAGACGATATGTGAAAATGTGGTTACTGCTTTGGGTTATGGTTCGTCATTCGCCATTTCCAATCAACCTTCTGCAGTTAAGATTGATAGTTCATTGTTACAGCTAGAAAAACAAAACTCTCTCTCTCCACAAAACCTAAATCTGGTTAAAGGCATTGTTTATGGATCAATGTTGACGCCTCAAACAAACAATTTCCCTGAAAGCTTTAGACGAAGCTTACAGGAATTAAGAGCCGACCCCTCCATTCATATAACAAAGGCTAATAAATCCAGCACTATTGTTATTCTAAACAAGGAGGAATATATTTCGAAAATGAATGATCTAGATTCTTCAACATACACTAAACTCAGGAAAAATCCGCTTGAGGACATCATCACGTTCTTCAATAGCAGCTTGAGGAAGTTGTTAAGTAAGCTTAAAGATCTTCTTAATCAATTTACTACCTCATCACCTTCATTACCATATCTCTATGGACTTGTCAAAACGCATAAACCTAACAATCACATGAGGCCTATCATCAGTTCTGTGGGATCCATTTATTACAAGCTTTCTAAATGGCTTACCAAAATCTTGTCCCCATTGTTAGGAAGTATTTCCTCTCATTTGACCAATTCTCTTGAATTAGTTAACAAATTGAATAGTGTTCCTTTCACTCCTGATGTAAAGTTAATCAGTTTTGACGTTTGTTCCTTATTTACAAAGATACCGGTTGATGATATTCTTGATTATCTTGCTCGTGAACTAATGAATCATGTTTTACCTCTTTCTGCTGATATTATTGTCAATCTTGTTAAGTTGTGCATTAAAGAATGAAAATTTACCTTTAATAATTAGTATTATTTACAGACTTTTGGAATGGCAATGGGGAATCCTTTATCGCCATTGCTTTCAAACTTGTACATGGAAGTCTTCGAACAGAAATTTGTTTCAAAAATTACCCCTGGAATCATTCCATGGTTTAGATATGTTGATATTTTGTGTATATGGCCTTTAGATGTAAACACAGACGAATTTGTAGCCAAACTTAATGATCAAGTCACCTCTATAAAATTTACTAAGATCTAAGAGCTCTTCGAGTTGTGAGTCCAGAATTCTTAGATGAAGAGTTTAAGAATATTGATTCGATTGGTCTCAAGCTTTGTTACCCACTGAATTTTTTGGAAGTTTGCCGTAGCCAAGCACGTCGTACATATTATAATAATATATGCAGAGAAAACATTCGCCCAAAGAATGTGTTATGTTTACCATATTTCTCTGGGTTTGAGAATATTGTCAAGGCCTTGAAACTTTTTGATATACATGTATTGTTTAGCAATTAAAATACTGTTGGTAAGCTATTAGTTAGAAACAGCCCTCGTAGTGATAATTGTGTCATTTATAAAATACCTTGTAAAGACTGTAATAAGTTCTATGTTGGGCAAACATCTAAAGATTTGAAATATAGAATTTCGCAACATGAATACTCTGTAAAACATGGCCAATTGTCTAATGCTTTGTTCGTTCATTTGTCAGAAGATGCTCACCAAATTGATTGGGAGACGGCTTCTTCAATAACGAATTGTAAAAGCACCTATAACAGAAACATAACTGAATCTGCTTTGATACAGATCACAAAAGAAAGTAATCTGAACATTAGCAGTGGTTTATATATCTTAGATCCATTTATAATACATCAATTAAAGGGCGATTTGAGTAGGATCATTGGAACACATTTGTCTCACTAGTTCATTGTAAACATTTACTATCTTATGCTATGATTATCCATGTGTGGTCCGTTGTGTGGTTAGGAATGGAAGCTGCATCGTATGGCCAATTGGCCCTTTGCAGTGTACCTCACCTCACTCCACCATTCTCTCCTGCCCATTTATGTCCAGAACTCGACCTGTAAAACCACTCCTTCTGAAGATGTATTAATATACACGAAAGTAATTAAGGAAATTTCTGTTTCAAATTTTCCTCCGTGGTCTGACACTGTCACATTTTTAATCACTTGTTTATTTTTCGTGATTTACACACACACACATATATATATATATATATATATATATATATATATATATATATATATATATATATATATATATATATATATATATATATATATATATATATATATATATATATATATATATGGTGTATACTGGCAGCAGGTTTTCTTTTAAACATGTCTAATTGAATATGACCGCATATTCCGTATTTACTATCTTCTGATTTAGGGTTTCTCTCCCTCTAACTATTTTCTTAGCATCAGGGCTTAGCTGAAATAGGAGTTCTCCAAAACTCATTTTCGTAATTTCAAGGTGAAGAAAAGAGGTGAATTACTATAGAATGTATTACACTTATTTATACAATTTGCACAACGTTTCGAACCTCCATGGTTCATTCTCAAGTGAAGAGAATTTTTCAGGACTTTGATTTTATACCCGCACTGGGTCAGGTGATAAGACAATAAAGATGAAAACATGGGGGGATACATACGGGATAAATGTGGGGTGAAACATAAGAATAAAGGTAACTGCAGAAGGCTTATTGGCCCATACGAGGCATCTATCTACATACAAAGCTTAATCAAGTGTAATTGGCCTGTTATGTTGAACTTTGTCTTCTGTGTTGGCATCGTTATGTTCTGGTCTTGTCCTTACTCTCATGGTGGGTAGAGTAAATAGTTCCGTGATTTGGGTGTTCATGGTAGGTTGTTCTATTCTTATGTGAATTGCTTCAAGAATTTGTAATCTTCTTGCATCTTGGGTTTTGTCTATTATACAGGTATTTTTGTTCAACATTTCTCTTGTTAGGGTGATGTCATGGGCTTGTCTCATGTGATTCCTAGGGGCACCGGATTAAAGATGGCATGTCAAACGCCGTGTCAGCTTGGTCGACGTCATACCTATGTACTTAGATTGAAGGTAACATCCTTCGTGGGGGCAAGTTTACATGTATACAACGCTTGACTGCTGTAGAGGGTTCTCCGTCGGCTTCGGGCTGTTTTTGATAAGGAGTTCGGAAGTCTTCTTGGTTTTGTAGAATATTATCAGGTTTATGTTTTGGTTAGGAGTAATGCTTTTTACTCCTTTACGGATTATTTTTTTCATTATTCTTTACTCTTTTATATGTTCACTGTGCATGGTTGATTTGTAATATAATTTTATTGGAGGTATTGTGGTTTCTGTTCTAGGTTCTGGATTATACCAACGGTCCAAGTGTCTTCTTATGGCAGCGTTTATTTATGCGTTGCTATATCCGTTGTTCACCAATACCTGAGTTACTCTTTCAAACTCTCTACTCACGTTGCTCCATTCAGAGCAGTGGGTAAGCGCTCGACGAATATAAGCATTGAGAACACTGGTTTTGTAACTTTGGGGGCACTCACTTCTACTGTTCAGGCATAATCCTATGTTGGTGGGCTTGGTATATACGTTGGTGCTTAAAGAGGTTCCTGTTTTTGTTATTAGTACAAAATCATTATCACCATTTAAAGCGAAGATGTAGTTCATGAGGCCTCAGTGGCAAATCAGTGAACAGTAGCCTAAACCAGCTACAAGTCACTGCGACCAATGTCACTGAACCCACTGTAGTCTCAGAACCATACTTGACTTTAATGATGGGCTATTCAATCCTCTGAATCAAGTAACTAAATTAAACACTAATAAATTTGACGACTGAGTTTGATACATTTATTATTTAATCAAGATGTATTCCATGGGCCTCAGTGTTTATATATCAGTGACCAGTTACCTGAACAAGCTTCATGTTATATCTAATGTCACTGATCTCACTGCAGTCACTGAATCATGCTTGTCTGTAGTATTTGATCATATTCAGTCTTCTGGGTTAAATAATATGTATTTAGGCTTGAATTTTAGCCTTTCAAGAGTTAACAGGGAAATGAAATCGCATTAGACTTCTAACCCCTGCAACTCGAGTACGGGACATCCGTCCTGTACGAACAGACGCACAAATGTGTGATTACTAACTACTAACATCAAATTAATCTAATAATTCGAAGGAGGAGTATCGGTGTTCGTCTGTTCTAAATAGGACTTCGACCCGTGAGCAGCCCCCGGGGAATTATGTCGGAAAATCCGACACCATTTAATAATATTACATGCAATTGCAGATAATATTGCTGCCATTGTATCCACAAGTTAACCCATAGAAAATGTAACTTGTAGTGGAATTTACTGTCTATAGAAAACGGGATATTGCCACATACTATTATAATTCACCAGCTATTGTGTTGGAATTATTCTTAAATACATTAGTCTTTGGACTTTTACCATCATAAAACATCTCATTTTAATTAACTTAATTATTATTATCAAAATAAAGTAAATGTAACCCTTCTATCACTTACTGATATCTAGACAAAGTGCCAAGGCGTCAGTAGTAGGGAGTGGTACGCCATTGTGGTAAGACCACAGAGTCGTGGAGCAAATTACAGTTCCTATAAATTCTCTTGGCCGAAGTGTTATGGAAACCAAAGGTCTGCCATCATCAACACACTGTCATCAATCTCAAGGGAAGTGATTTTATCTAATCATTTTTGACCATTAATGTTAGTTAGATAGGGCGTTCCGGTGAGAACACAAATGATCGACTCAAAAAAGGTAATTAAGCCTTGGTCTTTATGATTCATTATACAGTGTTTTCTCTGATATACCTGTCATATATTAGGATTCTGGCTTTATAGCTAGCGCCTTTGACGGGTCAAGAAGAGGAAGCAAGACTTGGTACATCAGTTACTACGGGTGATGGAAACTGCGTCAAAATAGGATAATTTGGTGTCTACATCCTAGTTATACCTGGTGGACTTAAGCCTGCAGTACAATAAGATAAGGAACCTCTTCAATGTATACTAATATATGTAGTTAATGATGTAGTTTAATTGGCTGCATATATATAAATTTAATATAAACCCCCCCTAATGTGTAAGGATCGATTTGTGAGATTATTGCAGAAATATAGTCCACTTAACGTCATATAAATTGCTATCGATATAAATTAACGTAAATATAAATTCATATAAATTAAATATATATAAATCTCACAGGTCGCTCACCATATTTATTAACGCAGACTTTGTTAGGTTTCTAATTCCCTCAAAGTCTAAGCTAGCCAACAGCGACAACACTTGATCCTCCATATTTACTAACACTTGGCACTTGATTGACAAAATATAATTAACACAATGGCACGGCACTACACTTCACTGTAAATTGTTAAGGTACTAAAAATTCGCTTAGCCTCACTGCACAAACAAAATATAGGATGACTTACCTTAAAAATCTTGAAGCGTTGGTACTTGTCACACAGGTTGACTCTTGGCATGGCATAGTATTATGTTCTTTAAAAACACACTGACTCCTAAGCACACTAGTACCTAGGAAGGTAAGGTTAGATTAGCAAAAGTTAAATATATGTGGGAACAATATTTCCCGGCACAGGCCCCCAAAAACTATGTTACCTACTGTACGTTATGGCTTGTGACCTTGAACAGCAGCAAGAAACTAGTAGTCTAGGGACATGACCAAGTGCTGTAATCTAGAGTAGGTCACCCGTGTAACCCCATAGTCGGTACATTTCATAATTAGAATTTATCACCCTAAGGAATAAGGAAGTACTCATTTAACTTAATGGTATATTAACAATACTATTCCTGATATGGTTCAGTATATATATATAGATCAAACAACAGATAGACAAATTCACATGTAAATCAATATTACTTAAAATGTCTCCAACAAATATATATTACAGCAGAAACGAAAGGGTACCAGACTTAACTTCCACTAGTGATCCATCCGAGAGCTCTAGAAATACTAACTGATTATTCCATGCCGGAGTCACTCATTGCTTCCGCCCCAACATGAATGCCAACATTTATATTTTATTGATTTTACTTAAATGGAGCAATATAATGGGAATAAAGTAATCTTAATCTGATTTAAAGAATGATCACATTTACATGCATGCACAGATATAATGTAGTTATCAATTTATGCAGTTATTATTATTTATAAATTAAAGAAGCGAATGCGAGCCATGGCAACACAACAGGAAGTAAAGGGTTCTCACAGGGTCTTGCCAACTACTTGATCGAACTATAACAGTTTCCCCACAGTGTTTCCCCCTAGATCGGCATTAAAAGCAACTTTTCTCACGGTTCAGCTACGAGCTTACAAAAATATAACCGTTTCCCACGGTTGGTCCATTTGTGGATTATTTCAACATATAATATATAAGCACATACAAGTAGTGAAATATATAAGCACATAAGCAATGAATGTATACATACAAGTAATGAATATATATATAAGCACAAATTAATTAATATTCAAATGCATATCTTATAGGGGTACGTAACAGCTACAAGGTTGAAGAACTGCTACGTCAGCTTTGAAATTGCCATTGAACATGCAATTCATTGAAACTCCCACGTGTAACATTTTCAAAGCATCTGGCATGGGAAAAGTATTGCAGAAATGTAAACTTATTGTTTGGGATGAAGTCGAAGGCCGTGTGAAGCTTTCGACCGTGTGTCTTTAGCCTTTGTTTTCGTGTGTTAGAGCGGCTTGGGTTTCCGCTTTTGTTTGTTCGTTGGGTGTGTATGTTGTACGCTCGGTGTTGCAGCCGGGTATGCATTTATGGGTACTTGAGTGGTCCTTTCCCTGTGCGCCAGGGTTGTCCGCTTTCTATGCTCCTCTATGTGCTCTTTCAGGAGCCTTTTTTTCGGGCAGTCAAGGCCTGTGCGTTGATCCCTTCTCCCCGGCTGCCGTCTGGTCTTCGGTTACCCATCTGCGGTTATGCGGATGATACCGTCCTGTTTGTGGCCTCGGAGGGTTCTGTTGGGGCGGTCCAGGCCATGGTTGAGAGGTTTGAGTTGGCCACCGGGGCCCAAGTTAATTGTGCCAAGTCCGGACTTCTGGGTATCGGCAGGTGGTCCTCTCGCCTTGTGTGGGAGGGGTCTTGGTTTCCGGTGGTCTCCTCTCTTAACAATATATAAGTATCTACATTTGGGTTCACCATAGAGAACCACTGAGGTGGTATAGTGAATGCAGACAATAACAGGTGGGCACATAGTCAGTAAACGATGCTATCTCCCACCGTCCCTCAGCATTACTCTTCCCACAGCACTAATTATCACAACAATCCTGCTATTATCACAATCCTGGTCATTTTTATCACAGTCAGGGTCATCTGTAATACTATCATTGCTAAATAATAGCAGTTACATATTTATTTTGACATTTTTAGGCGATGCTGTGGTCACAAGCTGAACAGCAATGCTGTTAGCTCATGCTGCATGCGCCAGCCTTGATTCCTCCCACAGTATTGTGGCTTTCACACCAGGGAATATTGCCCACGATATTTTTTAAACATGCGTCTGTTTACAAGAGCCCGGTGGAAGCTGATGTGAACTCGGTGTAGCCACGGGCCATTTGACTCGTGCCTGGCACCCTATGGCGTATATATATGCCATGCGCACCACGGGACATGTTACTTCATGCAAACATTACCTGTAATTCCTCGATCGACACCAGCGGACGAAATAAATGCTTGCCTGAAATACTCTACTTTGTGGCGCCACCTAAAGACGTTAAAATTAACTACAAATATGCGTGTCCAGCGGCAAAACGACCCATTAGCTGAGATATTCTCACATCAATTTCTGGAAATTGGGAACGGAAACGTGCCAGTTGATCTGACCTCAGGACGAATTTCATTGCCTCATAACTTCTACAATTTAGTGACATGAAAAGAAGAATTTTTTTTTATATTTATTTTTACATGCGTACATGCTAATAAATACAATAAAACAAGAACAAAACAGAACACAAACAACAAAGGCACAAAACAAAGAAAGACAAATACATTAAATACCGGCTTGAAGGGCCGACAACAAAAACACAACAATGAGCATAAACATAAAGGAACACAGTAAATATAGGTAACAAGACAATACAGGAGGGTAATGAAAATAAACAAAAAACTACACATAGCACAAAATCTCAGTAGAAAAGGAACAGTGCAAGACGTGTAGTGCAATGTTAAACGTACAGGCAATCATGAGTAAGGCAACAGATTACAATAATGACAAAGGCACAGTTACAAAGGACAAAGGCACAAGGTTACAAAGGACAAAGGCACAAGTTACAAAGGACAAAGGCACAGGATGAAATTACAAAGGCACAAAATTATAAAGCACCAAATACACAAAACGTCGGCCTGAAGGACCGACAACAAAACAATAAGCACAGCAGTACTATTACAAAATACCCAAACCCTCACCCAACAACCCAACTCGTGAAACAACACAAAACAAGCCAACTGGCCCTGAAAACCACACAAAGAGGTGCAATACAGAACACCAGAAAGTAAATATAATACACACACACACGCAACCGCACACCACGCACACAAACGAACACAACACAACAACACAGCACAAACACACACAAAAAAATCACTTAAAAGAAGAAGAGACGACAGTGGTAGGCAAATACTTCTCAGGAAATCCATGCCTAGGATATTTCTGCTTATAAGCTTCTCACACTAAGTACTCCCAGTCGGTAGGACAATGATCCCCCTGCTTCAGGGGGGCGGGCATAAACTCGGAAACCACCAGATCAGGCGGAAACGGTAGCATCCGAAGCTAGTCGACAGTTGTCGCTTAACGAGGGAAGGCAGAGTGAAGGGAAGCGGAAGACACGGAAGAAGCGGACGCAGGCCCCCGAGAAGGCCCCGCCGGACGCACAGGAGAAGACGACGAAGTCCGCCGAGACGGCAACCCCACACCTGATACCTCAGGAGACACAGTAGAGACGGTTGTAGATGGGAGAGGAGGCAAAACCGCTGCCGATGAACCAGGGGACGAAACCGGGGGCACGGAACCCCCAGAGTGAGCAGTCTTCTTGAACATCATCACCAGGCCACTACGCTCACCAGCAGGAGGAACCACCCCCCACGCAGAACCGGAACCATCCGACGCAGGCGACGCACCGGAAGCATGCTCCACAGGCACCTCACGAGAAGAAACATCGATACAGGCAGCCGCAGGCACATGGACTTCCTCTACCACCGACGAATGCGACGGAACCTCACCACTGTCACTGGAAGATCCACCATCATCGAATTCTCCCGCATCAGCCCAATCAGAAGATCTCCGGGAACGCTTGGGCACCGGCCTCACATCATCAGAGCCGGATGTCGACCCAGAGACCCGGACAACACAAGCCGGGCGAACCGACGCCCTCCACAGGACGGCAGCATCCTCAACCACACGGGGAACCAGGTCGAGCACAGTAGGAGGTCCCACAGCAACCCCAGCACCCAGCACATCCTGGGCACACGGCGAGGGCGCAGTGACAGGCACCACAGATGGAGAACAGGAAGACGGGGGAGCCGTGCATACAGGAGCCGGAAGAACCACGGAAGCATCCAGGACAGCAACCGGGGCAGGACGAACATTTGACGGCGACACAACCGGCTGAGAGGCAACCGCAACAGGCGACACAGCCTCTGGAGGAGGGGCGACATCTGCAGGAGACGCTTCAGGCGACACACGGGGTACGGCAGCAGCCAAAGCGGCGTCCACACCCACCGAATCCTCCTCCACAGGGAGCGGCTGGAAATCCTCCTCACGGATGAGGTTGATGGGCGCGACAGCAGGTTCAGAGTACCCAGCAGCCTGATGACCCAAGAGGCCACAACGGTAACACGTACGGGGCTGGCGAGCATAAAACACTCGAACAGAACACCGCAGAAGCCTCACTTGAGAAGGAATGTCCTTCTCAAGTGTCCTTGGAATGTCGCAGCCTTATTCCAAGGGTGCGAATATTTGACCGCACACCCTTTAGCGGACCCGAGGAGAGCAGGTGCAACTGCACACTGACGACCGGCCCAAACTGGCCGAAATAACGCCTCAGCAGTCCCTCCGGAAATTCCATGAGCGCCCCATGCACGCTTACATACGTGACGGCACCACTGCGATCGGAGACAGTCACAGTGCCTGCACCTTCGGGCAGGGGCAAGGTCCGCCCCTCGTACCGACGTAAAAACACCCTGTATACCTCCTCTGTCATGAGTTTAACAACCACTCTACGGGCAGACACCTGCTCAACACCATAAACATCCCCCACAGGGACCCGCAGCATGTCACATAGCACCAAACCCACCTCGGGATAACCCGCCCGAGCAGAAAACTCGAGGCCTATTGACTGGGCAGGCAAAATAGGGCGGAGGGGGGCCCCCATGGCGCCAACACGCCAAACCGCACCCACCCCCTCGCAACTCTAGGTAGCAATTGGCAGGTCAAGAGAGCGCGCGTCTTGACCCCCTGGCGGCCAACGAGCGAATCCCATGAAAAGAAGAATTGGTTGAAAAAGTATTTCCCAATATTCAAACCAATTATAAGAATCACGATTGGCTGAGTGAACGAGCTGTTCTTGCAGCCAAGAACAACGACATCTACGAACTTAACAATATTATTCAGTCTGACATACAGAGTGAGTCAGTCACATACAAGTCGGTCTACACTGTTGAGGAAGCAGATGAGGCGGGTAATTATCCAACAGAATTTTTGAATTCACTTGATTTGCAAGGGATACCACCGCACGCACGGTAATTGAAAATCGGTGTGCCAATTATCATGTTGCGAAATATCAACCAGACCAAACTTTGCAATGCCAAGTTGCAAATCAGCAATTTCGTAGAAGCAACAATCTTGACAGGACCTTTCAAAGGAGAAGATGTCCTCATTCCTCGCATTCCTATGATTCCAAAAGATATGCCATTTCAATTTAAGAGATTGTAATTTCCAATTCGATTGCCGTTTGCAATCACCATCAACAAAGCTCTGGGCCAATCTTTAGAATTGTGTAGTTTATATCTAGACACAGATTGCTTCTCACATGGACAATTATATGTTGATTGTTCTAGAGTCAACAAACCAGACAATCTCTTTATCTCCACAGACAATGGAACCACAAAAAATACTGTATACCCACAAGCATTGTGAAATTAAACATAATAGACACGTGCACTTTCTCTTTTCTTTCCCTTCCATTTGACCAGACTGAGTCACAGCAATGCGTGGCGGGTACAGCTAGTGCAGAAATAAATTTAGATACGAAGAATCCTATACTTCTACCCGTCACCACATCATCACTAAACTCATAGTTCTGCATTACCATGAACATAGTACAATGCATGGTGGAGTATTAGATACTCTTACTGATCTTAGACAGAGTTTCTGGCTTCCCCATGGTCGCCAAATTGTCAAATCCTTAATCAAGTCTTGTGTAATCTACAGGAGATATGATGCTCGAGTGTGTCCTTATCCAGGACCTTCTCCCCTACCTAAGGAGCGATTCGTCCACCTTCGTCCCTTTGAGACCACAGATGTCGACTACACTGGAGCACTAAATTTAACCGGCACTCCGGATAAGATTCCGGTGAAAGCCTACATTTGTCTCTTCACGTGTGCTACCACACAAGGCGTACATTTAGAAGTCACTTCTGACGTGAGTGCAGAAGCCTTTCTACAAGCCTTTCACAGATTTGCTACACGCAGATCTTGCCCAAAATTAATGATTTCAGATAATGGATATAACTTCGTGGCAGGAGAAACCTGCTTACGAGAAATATGGAACCCTCCAGAAGTACACTCTGTACTCAAACAGAGACAATGCCACTGGAAATTCATTCCTCCACGAGCCCCATGGCAAGGCGGTTTTTACGAACGATTGGTGGGAACTGTCAGGAAATGCCTAAGAAAGGCCTTACACCGGCAGAAAATTAATCTCGCAGAACTACAGACCCTTGTCATAGAGATTGAAGCTCGAGTCAACAACAGACCTTTAACCTACTTATCAGAAGATTTTTCCTCTAAGAGAACCCTGAGTCCCTCTCATTTGATTCATGGTGGTCTTCTGAGCCCTCTTATATCTTTAGGAGACGAGGATCCAGCTGACCCTTCATGTGTCAAAGCGAGTGACTTGGTGGAGAGTTATAAACACCTTTCAAGAGACATCGTGCCAAGGTGCCAGAGTTCGTGGAGGTCTACGTCTGCATGCAACACAATTCCGGGCGAGCATAATTCCAGTTCCTACTGATTTCATATTATAAGTGCACTTAGTAACATTTTTCACATGTAGGTTGCTCGTTCGTTACGCCACGCAATAATCAACAAAACATAGTTGAACAGAATCTATACTCACTTCTCAATGAGAAATAGTGATATTAACTATAGTCTAGACAACCTTTACATTTAATTTGCTTTTCAGCTTGACTGGGAGCGGCGTGAAGGAGAAGAATTAATTTCATTCCATGTGCATGCTCGACATCGCGTTGCAACAAGTGTGCTGTCGTTATCGCCCCACACGTTTCCAACTAATTCAGTTGAACAGCTAAGCTGACTTGATTTCTCGTAGTGTAGTATTAGATATACTAACATCTAGTTACACGAATGATTTCCTTTCAAATTGCCATTTACTTGTCATTTATGAAAGTTATATTATTTACTAACTATAAATATTTGATTTATATATGAACTAATAATTTGAATTTGCATACATATTTCTTTCTGACGATTGAACCAGCGTCGGATTATTGGTGCTAGAACTTAATTGTATCCTAGCGCTCGTACCCCCCATTTTGTGAAAGTTAATCTGATTCTTATTTCATG
Source organism: Procambarus virginalis (assembly GCA_020271785.1). Classification (NCBI taxonomy): domain Eukaryota; kingdom Metazoa; phylum Arthropoda; class Malacostraca; order Decapoda; family Cambaridae; genus Procambarus; species Procambarus virginalis. Next base: position 28,330 of record WNGS01055370.1, read on the forward strand.
ATAAATACAGTTTTGCTTAGATCCATAGGACACTAGTTCTTGGTATCAATCTAATCCTCTTGCTCATTTTTTGTTTTCCACTTTTTCTTAAAAAGTGGTGGTCCTTCGTATGTATTGAAGTATATAGTGTGCACAGCTGTCTGTTCTACAATCCCAATAGAATTGATTTTTCATAAACTCTAAATGTTTGGAGTTATAAATTTTTTTGTCTAAATTTGCACTTATTTCAAATGCCATATTGTCCAATTTTTTTATTCAGTAATATATACTGAAAGACTATATTCTAAATATATGAATAATATATTTAGAGCATAATAACTCCAAACGAACAGTCGATGACATTTTATACTTTTGCAGCTGATTTCAAAATCTGAAATTTTCAAAATTGCATTTTATAATTATTTATATTTTCTTGTTTTTCAAGTTCACGCTGGTATCATTCAGTGAAAGTTGGAGCATTTGCCAAGTAGATAATGCACATCAAATTTGAAAGAGTTTCAGAAAATTTAAGAAACTGAGCCCAATGTCACACTTATATGACCTTTTGTGCAGTTTAGGGGGTTAAGTTCAGTGTATTTTCTTTGTTATGTATGCAGTTGATAGTTATCTGTGGAGAGAAATTAAATAACTTAAGCCATATAAAGTCTAGACTGGATAGATTAACTCAGTGATTATGTCGTGCTATTTAATCTGAATATAATATATACTTTTTATATACGTTTTACTTTTTCGTTTATTAACTTGTTTCTACCATGAGCATACTGGTGTATCTATTAAATACATGGTATTATTAACCCCTAGATATTACCCATGCTGACAGGTACACGAGCCTTGCTGAACTAGATATATAACAAATTACAAGGGAATAAGGTAGATGACCATAATCCTTTAGTATTTATTCACAAAATGAAACTAAATAATCAAAGGATTTTAAGGTGGTCATTATTTTTGAAGGAATTTAATCTCTATATTCATCATATTCCTGGTAGTTTCAATGTTTTGGCTGATGCCTTGTCCAGGTGTTTTTCTTCAGAAAATCTTGAGAGTAAAGGGACCACCATAAGATATCCTGATTGTATATGTCAATCATGATATTGACAATTAGTTTAAATTAATTGTATATTAAATATACAATTAGATTGCATATGTTAACTTTCATTTCCATGTCAACTTGAATGTTGCACTATTATGCTTGATGTAAATGTTGTGCAGGTTATGAATATTAGTTACTTATGCATATTTCATTTATTTCAATATTGTTGCAGTCCATGTCAGTTAAGGATTAGTTCATTATGTACCACCATGTTCATAGTGAACATTTCTTGTGATGGAGGGATGTTATGTTCCAGCATGCACCAGTATGATCATGGTATGACTGGTATACGCTGAGATCATACCATGTTGTGATATAAGGCAGGAAAGCCTAGTATCACTAATATGTCGTATATAAATTACCATTAGTTGGCTATAGTATAATGTGTATACCGTATTGTGTTTCTTATGTAGGTAACCAATATTTGATATGTATCACTGCTGGATGTAATAGTATCTTACATATAAAGATTTATTCTGTAGTAGGAGGTATAGAGCAGAAGCCTATTGTTACTGATACCTACTGGCTTGATTAAAATGATATACATGTATTTGTGAGGATATATATACACATCAGGGTTTTGAGATAATGTTGTGTATATTATATTTCATTGGTATTTCTGTATCATTAATAATTAATGCATATTGTATTATAGAAGAATGCTGGCAGTTGACTTTGTACTAGACTCTTGAATCCTCCCTTTCCACGCACCTTCCAATTTTGCTTGCTGGCCGGGCTAAGTACTACCAAGTCGGTACTGTAGATAGAAACTCTCTCTTTGTATTGTATTATATTTTCTATTGTGTTCTTATATAATGATCTGATGTTATACTCTAATTGTAATTTGTGATAGTTCTGTGGACTGTCAGAAGGGGCAGATGTATTTGATCTAACTCCCGTTTTGTAGCACATTTTTGTGATCTAAGGACTTGTAAGCTTTGGATATAATGTACCGGGTAGTAGAAGAATGGATCAGACAGACAAACCACAGTGTAAGCTGTTTTTGGAACAGGTGGAGGTGACAGTTTGAATGGCTTTGTATGTGGTG
>WNGS01055372.1:0-10061 GCA_020271785.1 Procambarus virginalis
TGGTGTTTAACCCTTAAATGGCGCATAGCTATATACCATTTGACACCCACAGGCGCATACAAAAAAAAAAAAAAAAAAAATTTTTTCTTCCTAACCTGTTAATTTGTGTTCACTGATCACGGGAAAAATAGTAAAAAAAATCGTAAGTTGAATATATTGGCCGCTATAGGGCAGGGAAGTCTGGCACAAAACAGGCGCTCACTCAGCATGCGTCCCAGGCGGTCTGTTGATCGCCAGCTGTCAGGCCGGAGTTGCCACAAAGAGATAATTGCCTAATTATTTCAATGTCTCTGATTGATTTTTCGTAGTTTTTTTGCTGTAATATTATTCAATAGTGTGTAGTGTGATATATTTATATAATGAAATGGGTGAATCATCGCTGTACTCAAAAATATGGTGTGCATATTGTTGATTCAATTATGTTCATCAAACAGTGAACAAATACTTTGTCGGTTGTTACACTATATACACAGGTTATATATAAGTATCTGCATGTTTTGTTCACCATAACGAACCACTAAGTTGCTATTATGAGTCAAAAAAGTAACGAGGAGTGACCGCCGTGTACCAGCCAGCCACTCACGCCCTCCCTCAAGTCATCTGACTCGCCACATTCTCCTCCCACAATACTGTTTTTGCTTTATTCACTATATACAGACGCTATATATAAGTATCTACATTCGTGTTCACCATAACGAACCACTAAGTTGGTATGCTGAGTGGCAGTGGCAGCGCCACTGGCTGCCACTGCCACTGATGGACCTCACAGTCAGCTGATGGCTGCCGCCCTCAAGGCCACACGCACTATTTCTCCTCCAACAATACTGCTTGTGGTGTTATTACGCTATATACACACATTATATATAATATCTACCGGTTTTATTCACCAAACTTGTACAAGTAAACTGGTATGGTGCCCAAAGACGTGATCACCAGTAAACAACACGATAATTCCTGCAGACGACGCTCCTCTCACCAAAATGGCGGCTCCAACCTCCTACTCTTGCTGTTTATACTCTCTATACACACGTTATATATAAGTAGCTACATTTGTGTTCACCATAACGAACCGCTAAGCTGGTGTATGGTGAGTGCAGTCAATAAAAGGTGGCCACACACAGTCAGATAACAACGCCACCACCCTCCCTCCCACAGCATTACTCCTCCCTCCATGGAGCACAGCGCTAAATATCATCACAATCCTCTTATTATCAGACCCATGGTCAGTTTTATCACAGTCAGGGGTCTTCTGTAATAATATTATCGCTACATAATAGCATGAACAAGTATATTATGGCATTTTTAGGCGATGCTGTGGTCACAAGCTGAACAGCAGTGCTGTGAGCTCATGCTGCGTGCGTCAGGCTTGGTAGCTTACTCGATACTGAGCCCCTAACACCGGGAGTTTGCCCACGATTTTTTTTAAAAATGGCGTCTGTTTACAAGAGCCCTGATGAAGGTGTGGTGAACCCCGTGTATCCGCGGGCCGTTTAAATCTTGCGTAGTACTCCAACGCATCATATGATGCGATCGCAAGTTTCTGCAAGTCGGTCAACGCATCATATGATGCGATGCGCAATTGAAGGGTTAAGGATGTATTCTCATTTGAAGTCAGCAGTGTTTTTTTTTTTTTGCCAACTTTTTTGGTGCCTTCCTTCTAGTGGCAGATGTGAATAAATTTCTTAAACTTTATCATAAGTGCCACCGATCCCTCCGCCTCTGAGGAGGGAACCAGGATCTGGCTCGTGGCCCCCAGTAGGCCAATAAAACTCTACAACTGATGGGACCTAGTAGTATGGCACATTGTCAGAGAGAGAGTACCTTCTGGGAGTCACTGGGGCAACCAGAAATTGGCATTTCATTATATTCAAAGCTGATTTTTTATTTTCTTCTTTTTTCTTAGATTTCAAATAGAGAGAGAGAAATCAGTAGACTCCAGGGATTATTGGAAGGCGGGAGAACGGTAGCTGCTGTGATAGAAGACAACCGGTTGCAGGCAGCACACGCACACCTTCACCAGCTACAGCTCCACAATGACATGCTCACTAAAACAACATCCAACTTGAGAGTAAACTTAAAAGTATGACTGGCCCACTATTTTTATATATATATGACTATATTCTGCTGATTTTCAAATCTGACTTGTATCATTTCTAAGTTTGAACAAAGCTATCTGATTTTTGTATAGGCTAACATTAAGACCAATTATATATATAAAACAAAATTCTTTTGTATTATTTACCTAATTCTTGCTGCAGACATCTTGGCGACTCATGATGCAATGAACCGAGCGGTAGAACTTGCTGATGTCAACACAGACCTAACAAAGAACTCTGTGATGTAGAAAATACCAATCGACTCTTGGAGGAGGATGTCATAAACACAGCGGAAACTCTGACACAAAGGCTGGAGCTCACCCGAGTATGTATACTTTAGCACACCAGAGTATGTATACTGTAGCACACCAGAGTATGTATACTGTTGCACACCCGAGTATGTATACTGTTGCACACCAGAGTATGTATACTGTAGCACACCGAGTATGTATACTGTTGCTCACCAGAGTATGTATACTGTAGCACACCAGACTATGTATACTGTAGCACACGAGTATGTTACTTTAGCACACCATATATGTATACTGTAGCACACCAGAGTATGTATACTGTAGCACACCAGAGTATGTATACTGTAGCATACCTGAGTATGTATACTGTAGCACACCGAGTATGTATACTGTAGCACACAGAGTATGTATACTGTAGCACACCGAGTATGTATACTGTAGCACACCCGAGTATGTATTGTAGCACACCCGAGTTGAGATGTATACTGTAGCACACAGAGTATGTATACTGTAGCACACCAGAGTATGTATACTGTAGCACACCAGAGTATGTATACTGTAGCACACCAGAGTATGTATACTGTAGCACACCAGAGTATGTATACTGTAGCACACCAGAGTATGTATACTGTAGCACACCAGAGTATGTATACTGTAGCACACCAGAGTATGTACTGTAGCACACCAGAGTATGTATACTGTAGCACACCAGAGTATGTATACTGTAGCACACCAGAGTATGTATACTGTAGCACACAGAGTATGTATACTGTACACACTAGAGTATGTACACTGTAGCACACCAGAGTATGTATACTGTAGCACCCAGAGTATGTATACTGTAGCATACCAGAGTATGTATACTGTAGCATACCAGAGTATGTATACTGTATCACACTAGAGTATGTATACTGTAGCACACTAGAGTATGTATACTGTAGCACACCAGAGTATGTATACTGTAGCACACCAGAGTATGTATACTGTAGCACACCAGAGTATGTATACTGTAGCACACCCGAGTATGTATACTGTAGCACACCAGAGTATGTATACTGTAGCACACCAGAGTATGTATACTGTAGCACACCAGAGTATGTATACTGTAGCACACCAGAGTATGTATACTGTAGCACACCAGAGTATGTATACTGTAGCACACCAGAGTATGTATACTGTATACACAGAGTATGTATACTGTAGCACACTAGAGTATGTATACTGTAGCACACCAGAGTATGTATACTGTAGCACACTAGAGTATGTATACTGTAGCACACCAGAGTATGTATACTGTAGCACACCAGAGTATGTATACTGTAGCACACCAGAGTATGTATACTGTAGCACACCAGAGTATGTATACTGTAGCACACTAGAGTATGTACACTGTAGCACACCAGAGTATGTATACTGTAGCACACTAGAGTATGTATACTGTAGCACACCAGAGTATGTATACTGTAGCACACTAGAGTATGTATACTGTAGCACACTAGAGTATGTATACTGTAGCACACCAGAGTATGTATACTGTAGCACACCAGAGTATGTATACTGTAGCACACCAGAGTATGTATACTGTAGCACACTAGAGTATGTATACTGTAGCACACTAGAGTATGTATACTGTAGCACACCAGAGTATGTATACTGTAGCACACCAGAGTATGTATACTGTAGCACACCAGAGTATGTATACTGTAGCACACCAGAGTATGTATACTGTAGCACACTAGAGTATGTATACTGTAGCACACCAGAGTATGTATACTGTAGCACACCAGAGTATGTATACTGTAGCACACTAGAGTATGTACTGTAGCACACCGAGTATGTATACTGTATACACTAGAGTATGTATACTGTAGCACACCCGAGTATGTATACTGTAGCACACCAGAGTATGTATACTGTAGCACACAGACTATGTATACTGTAGCACACCAGAGTATGTATACTGTAGCACACCAGAGTATGTATACTGTAGCACACTAGAGTATGTATACTGTAGCACACTAGAGTATGTATACTGTAGCACACCAGACTATGTATACTGTAGCACACTAGAGTATGTATACTGTAGCACACTAGACTATGTTTACTGTAGCACACTAGAGTATGTATACTGTAGCACACCAGAGTATGTATACTGTAGCACACCAGACTATGTATACTGTAGTACACCAGAGTATGTATACTGGGTTGTTAATATTGTACATCATATTTTGAATGAAATGTCTTTATTATATTTACATCCTTGTGATCCTTCAGACTGTGATACTATTATGACAGCTTTTCTTAACTTGACAGAAATTTGTGCAGCATTATGATAACCCAAATTTTAAGTAGTGTGATAAATTTAGACATGTATTATAACTGTAGATATTGGATTATTGTAGATACTTTATTATAAATATACTTCAGGTCAGAAATCAGAGATCTCATGGTGATAGACAGCAGATCCATTGCTGGACATCTGAAGAAGATTAAAAGCGAGAGAGGTCTTCACAAAGTTATGAAGAGCTCTCTACTTAAAAACTCAAACTTGCATACTGTGCTGCACTTTATTTTAAAGAAGAGTATTGTTGTAGTTGACTCTCGCAGTGCCCTCATGGCTCCAGAGTCCTTTAATCCTGTCCATCCTGTGGTCATCGAAATTCAATTTTGGCTGTTTCTTATCTCTAGTAGATTTAAGACAGTTGAGTTTTGCTGGGTTCCCAGCCATATTGGTGTTTTCTTAAATGAGCGTGCGGACGCTGCCGCTAAGGAAGCTATCCACGCCTGTCCCATCTCCCGTAGAGGTATATCGACTTCTATCCAGTTATTCATTCCACAATCCTTTCCCATTGGCAGGGTTGTTGGTCTTCTGTTACTGGTAACAAGCTGTGTGCTCTTAAGGGTAGTGTGTACCTATGGCCTTCCTCCTACTATCGTAACCAGCGGTGGGAAACGGCTCTGGCAAGGTTACATATTGGCCATTCTGGCTTAACTCACGTGCACTTAATGGAGCGCCACCCTGCTCCTTATTTTCCTAATGGCATTGTCCATCTTACAGTCGTGCATATCCTTGTTGAATGTCCAGACTTCCAGGATGTGCATGCATCATGCTTCCCAACTGTCCCTCGTGGTCACCTGTCCCTCTATAGTATCCTTGGTGAATCAGATACCTTTGATGTTGTTTGCCTTATGCGCTTTTCTTCTTGTACTGGCACCCTTAGTGACATTTAGCGCCTTTTGAATATCCCGCTCTTTTGATGGTGCTACATAGCCTCCCGGTTTGGTGCCTTCTTTTGATAATTTCTTTACTTAAAGAAGAGTACTCTATATTTATGCTTGTCTTTACACAAGCCTAAATTAACAGTGGACTAGGCATTATCAGGTTGTACAGGTTGCATCTATATTTTTCAGTGACTATACTGGATAGTAGTCATTGTGTATGTGTTGCTCGCCTCTAGAGTAAGAGTAAGGCACACATGTTAGCATGCAAGTGTTGAACTGTCAAAGTGGGTTATTTCCTGTGTTTCAATGCATTTATATTGGAAATGGAAAGCTGAAGGGTTAAAGTCAATAAACTTCTTGATCACAGGTCACATGGTCACTCTTGCCTTCCCATGGACACTCTTGCTTTCCTATGGTCACTCTTGCTTTCCCATGGACACTCTTGCTTTCCTATGGTCACTCTTGCTTTCCCATGGTCACTCTTGCCTTCCCATGGTCACTCTTGCTTTCCCATGGTCACTCTTGCCTTCCCATGGACACTCTTGCTTTCCTATGGTCACTCTTGCTTTCCCATGGACACTCTTGCTTTCCTATGGTCACTCTTGCTTTCCCATGGTCACTCTTGCTTTCCCATGGTCACTCTTGCCTTCCCATGGACACTCTTGCTTTCCCATGGTCACTCTTGCTTTCCTATGGTCACTCTTGCTTTCCTATGGTCACTCTTGCTTTCCCATGGTCACTCTTGCTTTCCCATGGTCACTCTTGCTTTCCCATGGTCACTCTTGCCTTCCCATGGACACTCTTGCTTTCCCATGGTCACTCTTGCTTTCCTATGGTCACTCTTGCTTTCCTATGGTCACTCTTGCTTTCCCATGGTCACTCTTGCTTTCCCATGGTCACTCTTGCTTTCCCATGGACACTCTTGCTTTCCTATGGTCACTCTTGCTTTCCCATGGACACTCTTGCTTTCCCATGGTCACTCTTGCTTTCCTATGGTCACTCTTGCTTTCCCATGGTCACTCTTGCTTTCCCATGGACACTCTTGCTTTCCCATGGTCACTCTTGCTTTCCCATGGTCACTCTTGCTTTCCTATGGTCACTCTTGCTTTCCCATGGTCACTCTTGCTTTCCCATGGACACTCTTGCTTTCCCATGGTCACTCTTGCTTTCCCATGGTCACTCTTGCTTTCCTATGGTCACTCTTGCTTTCCCATGGTCACTCTTGCTTTCCCATGGTTGATACCTGGTTGATACCTGGTTGATGGGGTTCTGGGAGTTCTACTCCCCAAGCCCGGCCCGAGGCCAGGCTCGACTTGTGAGAGTTTGGTCCACCAGGCTGTTGCTTGGAGCGGCCCGCAGGCCCACATACCCACCACAGCCCGGCTGGTCCGGAACTTCTCTTAGAAAACAGTCCAGTTTTCTCTTGAAGATGTCCACGGTTGTTCGGCAATATTTCTTATAGTCGCTGGGAGGACGTTGAACAACCGCGGACCTCTGATGTTTATACAATGCTCTCTGATTGTGCCTATGGCACCTCTGCCCTTCACTGGATCAATCTTGCATTTTCTTCCATATCGTTCACTCCAGTACGTTCTTATTTTACTGTGCAGATTTGGGACCTGGCCCTCCAGTATTTTCCATGTGTATATTATTTGGTATCTCTCGTCTCCTTTCTAAGGAGTACATTTGGAGAGCTTTGAGACGATCCCAATAATTTAGGTGCTTTATCTCGTCTATGCGTGCCGTATATGTTCTCTGTATTCCCTCTATTTCAGCAATCTCTCCTGCTCTGAAGGGGAAAGTGAGTACTGAACAGTACTCGAGACGGGACAACACAAGTGACTTGAAGAGTACAACCATTGTGATGGGATCCCTGGATTTGAAAGTTCTCGTAATCCATCCGATCATTTTTCTGGCTGACGCAATATTTGCTTGGTTATGCTCCCTAAACGTTAGATCGTCTGACATCATTATTCCCAAATCCTTGACATGCTGTTTTTCTACTATGGGAAGATTCGATTGTGTTTTGTACCCTGTATTATGTTTCAGCTCCTCATTTTTGCCGTACCTGAGTACCTGAAATTTATCACTGTTAAACATCATGTTATTTTCTGCTGCCCAATCGAAAACTTTGTTGACATCTGCTTGTAGTTTTTCAATGTCTTCAGCAGAGGTAATTTTCATGCTGATTTTTGTGTCATCTGCAAAGGACGACACGAAGCTGTGACGTGTATTTTTGTCTATATCAGATATGAGAATAAGGAACAGTAGCGGTGCAAGGACTGTACCTTGAGGTACAGAGCTTTTAACATTGCTTGGACTCGATTTTATCTGATTGACTGTTACTCTTTGTGTTCTGTTCGACAGGAAATTGAGTATCCAGTGTCCTACTTTTCCAGTTATTCCCATTGACCTCATTTTGTGAGCTATCACCCCATGGTCACATTTGTCGAACGCCTTTGCAAAGTCTGTGTATACAACATCAGCATTTTGCTTTTCTTCTAGGGCTTCTGTGATTTTGTCATAGTGGTTGAGTAACTGTGACAGACAGGATCTTCCCGCTCTAAATCCATGTTGTCCTGGGTTGTGCAATTCATTGTTTTCCATAAAACTAGAAATTTGATTCCTAATCACTCTTTCAAACACTTTTATTATGTGTGATGTTAGAGCAACTGGCCTTTAATTTTTTGCAAAGGCTTTACTCCCCCCCCTTGTGCAACGGAGCTATATCTGCAGATTTAAGTGCTGCTGGTATCTTCCCTGTATCCAGGCTCTTTCTCCATATTACGCTGAGTGCTCTCGCTACTGGTACTTTACATTTCTTTATGAATATTGAATTCCATGAGTCAGGCCCAGGAGCTGAGTGCATAGGCATATTGTCAATTTCTCTTTCAAAGTCTTCCGAGTTTGTGGTAATATCCGTTATATTATCTGCAGCTTGAATGTCATTCATAAAGAAGCTGTCTGGGTCATCAACTTTCATGTTGTTTATTGGTGTGCTAAACATAGCCTCATACTGGCTTCTTAGAATTTCACTAATCTCTTTGTCGTCCTCTGTGTATGTACCTTCATTTGCAATTAACGGTCCAATACTGGTCGAGGTTTTGGATTTTGATTTTGCGTATGTGAAAAAATATTTAGGATTTTTCTTATCTCTTATATAGCTTTCTGTTCCAATTCCATTTCCTCAGACTCATATGATCGCTTCAACGTTTGTTCTATTTTTTCGATCTCCCTGCTTAGGCTTATTTTCCTTGCTTGTGATAGTTGTGTCTGCCGAAGCATTTCAGTAATTTTTTTCCTTCTCCGGTGCTCTCTAGAGTGGAGTACTGCTGCACAATGACAGCCCCTTTCACTGCTGGTGAAATTGCTGACCTGGAGAGCGTGCAGAGATCCTTTACTGCTAGAATCCACTCGGTAAAACATCTAAACTATTGGGACCGACTAAAGAGCCTAAATCTGTATTCCCTTGAGCGCAGGCGGGAGAGATACATAATAATTTACACGTGGAAAATATTAGAGGGGCTGGTCCCAAACCTGCACACAGAAATAACATCACATGAGACCAGAAGACATGGCAGGATGTGCAGAATACCCCCGTTGAAAAGCAGAGGTGCAACTGGTACTCTGAGAGAGAACTTTATCAACATCAGAGGCCCGAGACTGTTCAACACGCTTCCACTACACATAAGGGACATAACTGGCAAACCCCTCACAGTGTTCAAGAGAGAACTGGATAAGCACCTCCAAAGGATACCTGATCAACCAGGCTGTGACTCATACGTCAGGCTGCGAGCAGCCGCGTCCAACAGCCTGGTTGATCAGTCCAGCAACCAGGAGGCCTGGTCGATGACCGGGCCGCGGGGACGATAAGCCCCGGAAGCACCTCAAGGTATCCTCAAGGTAAGGTACAGTCGTCTGCGTTCTCTTTCTAGAGTGGTCCTCTTTCTGCCCCTCCTCATAGGCACGTGCTTCAAGCAGACCTTGTAAGCTTCAGCTGTCAGTTGTGCTATTCCCTGTAATTACCTAAGTGTAATTACCTAAGTGTAGGTACAGGATAAGAGCTACGCTTGTGGTGTCCCGTCTTCCCAGCACTCTTTGTCATATAACGCGTTGAAACTACTGACGGTCTTGGCCTCCACCACCTTCTCCCCCAACTTGTTCCAACCGTCTACCACTCTGTTTGCGAAAGTGAATTTTCTTATATTTCTTCGGCATCTGTGTTTAGCCAGTTTATATCTATGACCTCTTGTTCTTGAAGTTCCAGGTCTCAGGAAATCTTTCCTGTCGATTTTATCAATTCCTGTTACTATTTTGTATGTAGTGATCATATCACCTCTTTTTCTTCTGTCTTCTAGTTTTGGCATATTTAATGCTTCTAACCTTTCCTCGTAGCTCTTACCCTTCAGTTCTGGGAGCCACTTAGTAGCATGTCTTTGCACCTTTTCCAGTTTGTTGATGTGCTTCTTAAGATATGGGCACCAAACAACAG
>WNGS01055383.1:0-10562 GCA_020271785.1 Procambarus virginalis
TGCTGGGGCCTCTGGGGGCTGCTTGGGCCCCCGGGGATGCTGGGGCCTCTGGGGGCTGCTTGGGGCCCGGGGATGCTGGGGCCTCTGGGGGCTGCTTGGGCCCCGGGGATGCTGGGGCCTCTGGGGGCTGCTTGGGGCCCCCGGGGATGCTGGGGCCTCTGGAGGCTGCTTGGGGCCCCGGGATGCTGGGGCCTCTGGGGGCTGCTTGGGGCCCCCGGGGATGCTGGGGCCTCTGGGGGCTGCTTGGGGACCCCCGGGGATGCTGGGGCCTCTGGGGGCTGCTTGGGGCCCCCGGGGATGCTGGGGCCTCTGGGGGCTGCTTGGGACCCCGGGGATGCTGGGGCCTCTGGGGGCTGCTTGGGGCCCCCGGGGATGCTGGGGCCTCTGGGGGCTGCTTGGGGCCCCCGGGGATGCTGGGGCTCTGGGGCTGCCTTGGGGCCCCCGGGGATGCTGGGGCCTCTGGGGGCTGCTTGGGGCCCCCGGGGATGCTGGGGCCTCTGGGGGCTGCCTTGGGGCCCCCGGGGATGCTGGGGCCTCTGGGGGCTGCCTGTGCCCTGCCCGGAGATTTACTAATTGGTGTTGTACCGAATATGTGTTCTGAAATATTTTCTGTCTTATTTTTGGTAAATTTGCTAATGCTGTTCTTTAATCCTGACTAAATCATTTAAGTATATGCTGACCAACTGGGCTCGAAATTCTGGGATTGCTACAAGCTTCGTAATTGAAGTGACTCAGCCACGGGGATAATTTCAGGGAGTTAAACCTCGTGATATTCGAAGCAAGCAGAGACATAGTTCAAACATGAACAATAGTCATGCAGGGCATCGATCACATAAACAAGGTTAAGACTGAAACGTTGATACGACAAGCATGGAAGTCATTCTGGCAGATGACCAAGTATCAATATAAGAAAACACTTCTGAGTAAAGTCAGTGAAGAAGAGCAACTAATTATAAGGAGAAATAACACTAACTTCATCTATAGCTTTAAAATATGATCAGAAACAAATAGGCCGGGAGTCAATGCACTACACGACCGACGATGAAAAGGTTGAGCCCATGAGCTAAGGTTCAGTCACGTGACCTCTGGTAAGCAGACACCCACACGTTAAATGTCTGCTTCCCAAGGCTATATCTGGCCGAGTGCGTCACTTCCTGCTTACTCGCGGACACACAACGTGCTGAGGCATCACCCGTAGGAAACTTTTGTCAAATATCTTTCCTAAAATGCATCCACTTGCAGCAGCTGTTCCCCTTGCACCTCGCGGGGGTTGGCAGCCTCGTGGGGGTCGGCATCCTCGTGGGGGTCGGCAGCCTCGTGGGGGTCGGCAGCCTCGTGGGGGGTCGGCAGCCTCGCGGGGGTTGGCAGCCTCGTGGGGGTCGGCAGCCTCGTGGGGGTCGGCAGCCTCGTGGGGGGTCGGCAGCCTCGTGGGGGGTCGGCAGCCTCGTGGGGGGTCGGCAGCCTCGTGGGGGTCGGCAGCCTCGTGGGGGGTCGGCAGCCTCGTGGGGGGTCGGCAGCCTCGTGGGGGTCGGCAGCCTCGTGGGGGTCGGCAGCCTCGTGGGGGTCGGCAGCCTCGTGGGGGTCGGCAGCCTCGTGGGGGGTCGGCAGCCTCGTGGGGGTCGGCAGCCTCGTGGGGGTCGGCAGCCTCGTGGGGGTTGGCAGCCTCGTGGGGGTCGGCAGCCTCGTGGGGGTCGGCAGCCTCGTGGGGGTCGGCAGCCTCGTGGGGGTCGGCAGCCTCGTGGGGGTCGGCAGCCTCGTGGGGGTCGGCAGCCTCGTGGGGGTTGGCAACCTCGTGGGGGTCGGCAGCCTCGTGGGGGTCGGCAGCCTCGTGGGGGGTTGGCAGCCTCGTGGGGGTTGGCAGCCTCGTGGGGGTCGGCAGCCTCGTGGGGGTCGGCAGCCTCGTGGGGTCGGCAGCCTCGTGGGGGTCGGCAGCCTCGTGGGGGTCGGCAGCCTCGCGGGGGTCGGCAGCCTCGTGGGGGTTGACATGACAGCTGTTCCCTTGTGAGCCTTCCTGTCACTACTGGCAGTACCAGTACTGGCCGTGTGGGAACACTGACAGTGTCAGTACCTGGCTGATGGTAACAGTAGTGCCAGTCCTGGATGTGTGGTAACATTAGTAATACCATTATTGACCAATATACTAACATGCTAAAACATACAACAAAGTTTAACAAATGTTAAACACGCAATCTAAATAAGCAACACGAAAACAGAACAATTGAGCCATATGCCATTACACTAACAAACCTGAACATACATCATCACACTAACATACACAATCGGACATATGAAAATCTACAAATTAACTGAAAAACATGTGCAAACACCAACACTAACAATTATGAGCTTACATTAAAATACAAACACGAGCAGACAGCTACATATATACTAATGAAAGCAAATACCAATATGCTAACAGATGCTGGCATACCACACCCTTAGCAAAAGCAAATATACGCCAACACATTAATAAACAGTCAAGCATTCGCCACTCGCATACCAGCGATCCCAAACATACAGACATCTGTGTACACACACTAGCATGAAAACATACACACACTACACAAGTAAGGGCACACAGGTGGGAACTTTATACTCAAATGAGCCACAGGAACGTTAGAAAGAACTTTTTCAGTGTCAGAGTAGTAAACAGGTGGAATACATTAGAAAGTGATGTGGTGGAGGCAGACTTCATACACAGTTTCGAATGTAGATATGATAGAGCCCAGTAGGCTCGGGAATCTGTTCACCAGTTGTACTCACCTAGTTGTGTTTGCGGGGGTTGAGCTCTGGCTCTTTGGTCCCGCCCCTCGACTGTCAATCAACTGGTGAGGTGTGTGACTGTTGAGAGGCGGGACCAAAGAGCCGAAGCTCATCCCCCGCAAGCACAACTAGATAAGTATATAGTCACATACAAGCATACACCAATACATTGTCGCATACAAGAACACAGACATGAAAGGTCATATACAGGCATACACAAACACAATGTCGCACAAGCATACACCAACTAATTTTCTGAGCTGAGATATTTATATTTTATATAAAGCCACTAGTGCGCGCAGCGGTTCAAGCAATCCTTAATGTTTCTTCTCGATATACAGATGGTACTTACCTCACCTCACAGTACTTCACCTCACAGTACTTCACCTCACAGTACTTCACCTCACAGTACTTCACCTCACAGTACTTCACCCCACAATACCTCACCTCACAGTACTTCACCCCACAGTACTTCACCTCACAGTACTTCACCTCACAGTACTTCACCTCACAGTACTTCACCCCACAATACCTCACCTCACAGTACTTCACCCCACAGTACTTCACCCCACAATACCTCACCTCACAGTACCTCACCTCGCAGTACTATCACCTCACAATACCTCACCTCACAGTACCTCACTCACAGTACTTCACCCCACAATACCCACACCCTCACACAGTACTTCACCTCACAGTACTTCACCCCACAATACCTCACCTCACAGTACTTCACCCCACAATACCTCACCTCACAGTACTCACCTCACAGTACTTCACCCCCCCAGTACCCACCTCACAGTACTTCACCTCACAGTACTTCACCTCACAGTACTTCACCCCCACAATCCTCACCTCACAGTACTTCACCTCACAGTACTTCACCCTCAAGTACTTCACCTCACGTACTTCACCTCACAGTACCTCACCTCACAATACCTCACCTCACAGTACTTCACCTCACAATACTCACCTCACAGTACCTCACCTCACAATACTCACCTCACAGTACCTCACCTCACAGTACCTCACCTCACAGTACCTCACCTCACAGTACTTCACCTCACAATACCTCACCTCACAATACCTCACCTCACAGTACCTCACACCTCACAGTACTCACCCCACAGTACCTCACCTCACAGTACCTCACCTCACATACCTCACCTCACAATACCTCACCTCACAATACCTCACCTCACAGTACCTCACCTCACAGTACCTCACCTCACAGTACTTCACCTCACCGTAACTTCACCTCACAGTACTTCACCTCACAGTACTTCACCTCACAGTACTTCACCTCACAGTACTTCACCTCACAGTACTTCACTCACAGTACTTCACCTCACAGTACTTCACCTCACAGTACCTCACCTCACAGTACTCACCTCACAGTACTTCACCTCACAGTACCTCACCTCACAGTACCTCACCTCACAGTACTTCACCTCACAGTACTTCACCTCGCAGTACCTCACCTCACAGTACTTCACCTCACCGTACTTCACCTCACAGTACTTCACCTCACAGTACTTCACCTCACAGTACTTCACCTCGCAGTACCTCACCTCACAGTACTTCACCTCACCGTACTTCACCTCACAGTACTTCACCTCACAGTACTTCACCTCACAGTACTTCACCTCACAGTACTTCACCTCACAGTACTTCACCTCACAGTACTTCACCTCACAGTACTTCACTCACAGTACCTCACCTCACAGTACTTCACCTCACAGTACTTCACCTCACAGTACCTCACCTCACAGTACTTCACCTCACAGTACTTCACCTCACAGTACCTCACCTCACAGTACTTCACCTCACAGTACCTCATCTCGCAGTACCTCACCTCACAGTACCTCACCTCACAGTACCTCACCTCACAGTACCTCACCTCACAGTACTTCACCTCACAGTACCTCACCTCGCAGTACCTCACCTCACAGTACCTCATCTCGCAGTACCTCACTTCACAGTACCTCACCTCACAGTACTTACCTCTCAATACCTCACCTCGCAGTATCTCACCTCGCAGTACCTCACCTCACAGTACCTCACCTCACAGTACTTCACCTCACAATACCTCACCTCGCAGTATCTCACCTCACAGTACCTCACCTCACAGTACCTCACCTCACAGTACTTCACCTCACAGTACCTCACCTCGCAGTACCTCACCTCACAGTACCTCATCTCGCAGTACCTCACTTCACAGTACCTCACCTCACAGTACTTCACCTCACAATACCTCACCTCGCAGTATCTCACCTCGCAGTACCTCACCTCACAGTACCTCACCTCACAGTACTTCACCTCACAATACCTCACCTCGCAGTATCTCACCTCACAGTACCTCACCTCACAGTACCTCACCTCACAGTACTTCACCTCACAGTACCTCACCTCGCAGTACCTCACCTCACAGTACCTCATCTCGCAGTACTCACTTCACAGTACCTCACCTCACAGTACTTCACCTCACAGTACCTCACCTCACAGTACCTCACCTCACAGTACTTCACCTCACAATACATCACCTCGCAGTATCTCACCTCGCAGTACCTCACCTCACAGTACCTCACCTCTTGGTACACAGATGCTGAGAGTATACTTTAGTCCTGCACTATGCTCAGGACTACAGCATATTTGCTAGTTGATCAATTCAATTCAATTCAATGTCTTTCTTATTATGCACCCCATATCCATCCCGTGGGCGGTGGCGGGTGTAAAGGTTACAGAGGCACATAATCGGTACAGGAACTGAACCCTCTAGTTCGTATAGCTAAGCAAATAACAATTTTTGACGCTAGTAATAAAATTATTAATGTTATACATACATGTACACACTCTCATTCATACATGTACATAATATATATATATATTATATATATATATATATATATATATATATATACATAATCACATAATCACAATATCTCTGTAATCAACTTGAACGTTAGATCCCTAGGTAAACACTTCGATGATGTTAGTGCCTTGATTGAAACTATTGACAACAAATTCTCTTTTATTATACTTACTGAAACGTGGTTGAAAGAGGATACTACTCAACTCTTTAGCATGCCTAACTACTCGGCAATTCACAACTGTCGTCAAATTCAGAGAGGTGGTGGTACTGCTCTTTAGTACCACCATGAACTAACATGCTTAAAATAATTAGAACTAGACTGCTGTGGGGAGTATATCTTCGCCAGTTTCAGAGTCAAGGGTGCCGAGTCTGTCCTGTCTGTGGGTGCAGTCTATAGAATTCCTAACACTGATGTGTCCGAATTCAATTCAAACCTTAGAAATCTAATACTCGATAACAGACTGAACAAAAACCATCTAATTATCGCAGGGGACTTTAATATTGACCTCTGCGAGCCTGAACACCCTACTGCTGTTAGCTTCCTCAACTGTATGAATTCCTGCTTCCTCATACCCTTAATCACTAGACCTACTAGAATCACTGATAGTACTGCCACGACTCTAGATCACATCTGGACCAACATAACCTCTCCGCTTACTTCAGGTATAATCACCGATAGCACTACAGACCATTACCCCACATTTCTCTCAACTAACATTATCAAACTACCTCTTGAGTCAAGGGAATTAAGCTTTAGGCTGCACAATGAAACTGCTATAGACAATTTTATAACTGCTGCTGATAATGTCAACTGGGAATCCGAGTTAGGTAACATAGGGGACATCAACCTAGCAGTGCAATCTTTTCTTCAAAAAACTCTTAACCTTTATAACACCCACTGTCCTAGGCTTTCAAAACAAGTCACAACCAAAAGGCTTAACAATCCTTGGCTTACAAAGGGAATACTTAAATCCATTAATAAAAAAACATGACCTTGAGAAGAAGTACAGGTTAGGAACCGTCTCCAAAGAATTCTCAACGAATTACTCGTTATTGCTATCTAAAATAATTAGACGAGCCAAAACTAAATTCTACGAAGATAAATTTACCCAAATAAAGAGCAACATTAAAAAAACTTGGAGCACAATCTCACAAATATTGGGATCAAAGAAGATTTTAATAACAAACCAACACTCCTGTCCAATAACGATGGTCAGCTTTCAGCCTCTAATTCTGCTATTGAGTTCAATAGGTTCTTCTCTTCCATTGGGTCATCCCTTGCAAATGATATTCCATCTTCCAGTACTGATGTTAAGGACTATCTTACAGGTAACTATCCACAGTCTCTGTACCTAAAGCCTACTAATTCCACTGACGTCAATGAGATAATCCTTTCCCTTAAAACCAAGTCTAGTGCCCTTGATGAGATACCAACTTTAATTTACAAAAAAGCCTCCAGATCTTTAGCCCCAGCTATTGCATTGCTCTTCAACAAGTCACTTGAACTCCAAACCTTTCCAGATATTCAAAAGAAAGCGAGAGTAACCCCTGTCCACAAATGTGGTGATCTCACAGATGTTAACAACTACAGACCTATATCAATCCTTCCTAACTTGTCAAAAATATTTGAAAAACTAATCTACAAGCAGCTTTACTCTTATCTAGCCAAACACAATATACTTAGCTCTTGTCAATATGGCTTCAGACCCAAAAAAGCACTAACGATGCATTTCTTAGTATGATTAACTTGATTCATGCAGCTCTTGATAAAAATGAGTTCCCTGTTGGGTTATTTGTGGACCTGCGTAAGGCTTTTGACACTGTCAACCACCAAAACCTTCTTCTTAAATTACATCATTATGGAGTCAGAGGACACTCCCTGCAATACCTCAAATCTTACCTTACTGACAGGCTCCAGTATGTTTCTGTGAATAATTCAATTTCTCCCACCCTACCCATCAACATTGGTGTTCCTCAGGGCAGCATACTTGGCCCTCTCCTCTTTCTCATCTACATTAATGACCTACCAAATGCCTCCCAACACCTCAAACCAATTCTATTTGCTGACAACACAACCTTCATTTACTCCAGTCCTGACCCCTTGCTCTAAATGCCACAGTAAATACTGAGCTAAATAAAGTACATCTTTGGCTAACTGCCAACAAACTCACCCTTAACATTGACAAAACTTTCTATATTCTGTTTGGCAATAAAGCCTTGGCCCCCGGGGATGCTGGGGCCTCTGAGGGCTGCTTGGGGCCCCCGGGGATGCTGGGGCCCCCCGGGGATGCTGGGGCCTCTGGGGGCTGCTTGGGGCCCCGGGGATGCTGAGGCCTCTGGGGGCTGCTTGGGGCCCCCGGGGAAGCTGAGGCCTCTGGGGGCTGCTTGGGGCCCCCGGGGATGCTGGGGCCTCTGGGGGCTGCTTGGGCCTCCGGGGATGCTGGGGCCTCTGGGGGCTGCTTGGGGCCCCCGGGGATGTTGGGGCCTCTGGGGGCTGCTTGGGGGCCCCCCGGGGCTGCTGGGGCCTCTGGGTGTCTGCTTGGGGCCCCCGGGGATGCTGGGGCCTCTGGGGGCTGCTTGGGGCCCCCGGGGATGCTGGGGCCTCTGGGGGCTGCTTGGGCCTCCCGGGGATGCTGGGGCCTCTGGGGGCTGCTTGGGGCCCCCGGGGATGTTGGGGCCTCTGGGGGCTGCTTGGGCCTCTCGGGGATGCTGAGGCCTCTGGGGGCTGCTTGGGCCTCCCGGGGATGCTGAGGCCTCTGGGGGCTGCTTGGGGCCCCCGGGGATGCTGGGGCCTCTGGGTGTCTGCTTGGGGCCCCCGGGGATGCTGGGGCCTCTGGGGGCTGCTTGGGGCCCCCGGGGATGTTGGGGCCTCTGGGGGCTGCTTGGGGGCCCCCCGGGGCTGCTGGGGCCTCTGGGTGTCTGCTTGGGGCCCCCGGGGATGCTGGGGCCTCTGAGGGCTGCTTGGGGCCCCCGGGGATGCTGGGGCCTCTGAGGGCTGCTTGGGGACCCCCGGGGATGTTGGGGCCTCTGGGGGCTGCTTGGGGGCCCCCGGGGCTGCTGGGGCCTCTGGGTGTCTGCTTGGGGCCCCCGGGGATGCTGGGGCCTCTGGGGGCTGCTGGGGCCCCCGGGGATGTTGGGGCCTCTGGGGTCTGCTTGGGGCCCCCGTGGATGCTGGGGCCTCTGGGGGCTGCTTGGGGCCCCCGTGGATGCTGGGGCCTCTGGGGGCTGCTTGGGGCCCCCGGGGATGCTGGGGCCTCTGGGGCCTGCTTGGGGCCCCCAGGGATGCTGGGGCCTCTGGGGGCTGCTTGGGGACCCCGGGGATGCTGGGGCCTCTGGGGGCTGCTTGGGGCCCCCGGGGCTGCTGGGGCCTCTGGGGCCTCTGGGGCCTCTGGGGGCTGCCTTGGGGCCCCCGGGGATGCTGGGGCCTCTGGGGGCTGCTTGGGGCCCCCGGGGATGCTGGGGCCTCTGGGGGCTGCTTGGGGCCCCCGGGGATGCTGGGGCCTCTGGGGGCTGCTTGGGGCCCCCGGGATGCTGGGGCCTCTGGGGGCTGCTTGGGGCCCCCGGGGATGCTGGGCCTCTGGGGGCTGCCTTGGGCCCCCGGGGATGCTGGGGCCTCTGGGGGCTGCTTGGGGCCCCCGGGGATGCTGGGGCCTCTGGGGCTGCCTTGGGGCCCCCGGGGATGCTGGGGCCTCTGGGGGCTGCCTGTGCCCCTGCCCGGAGATTTACTAATTGGTGTTGTACCGAATATGTGTTCTGAAATATTTTCTGTCTTATTTTGGTAAATTTGCTAATGCTGGTCTTTAATCCTGACTAATCATTTAAGTATATGCTGACCAACTGGGCTCGAAATTCTGGGAATTGCTACAAGCTTCGTACTTGAAGTGACTCAGCCACGGGGATAATTTCAGGGAGTTAAACCTCGTGATATTCGAAGCAAGCAGAGACATAGTTCAAACATGAACAATAGTCATGCAGGGCATCGATCACATAAACAAGGTTAAGACTGAAACGTTGATACGACAAGCATGGAAGTCATTCTGGCAGATGACCAAGTATCAATATAAGAAAACACTTCTGAGTAAAGTCAGTGAAGAAGAGCAACTAATTATAAGGAGAAATAACACTAACTTCATCTATAGCTTTAAAATATGATCAGAAACAAATAGGCCGGGAGTCAATGCACTACACGACCGACGATGAAAAGGTTGAGCCCATGAGCTAAGGTTCAGTCACGTGACCTCTGGTAAGCAGACCCCACACGTTAAATGTCTGCTTCCCAAGGCTATATCTGGCCGAGTGCGTCACTTCCTGCTTACTCGCGGACACACAACGTGCTGAGGCATCACCCGTAGGAAACTTTTGTCAAATATCTTTCCTAAAATGCATCCACTTGCAGCAGCTGTTCCCCTTGCAACCTCGCGGGGGTTGGCAGCCTCGTGGGGGTCGGCATCCTCGTGGGGGTTGGCAGCCTCGTGGGGGGTCGGCAGCCTCGTGGGGGTCGGCAGCCTCGTGGGGGTCGGCAGCCTCGTGGGGGTCGGCAGCCTCGTGGGGGTCGGCAGCCTCGTGGGGGGTCGGCAACCTCGTGGGGGTCGGCAGCCTCGTGGGGTTGGCAGCCTCGTGGGGGGTCGGCAGCCTCGTGGGGGTCGGCAGCCTCGTGGGGGTCGGCAGCCTCGTGGGGGTCGGCAGCCTCGTGGGGGTCGGCAGCCTCGTGGGGGTCGGCAGCCTCGTGGGGGTCGGCAGCCTCGTGGGGGGTCGGCAGCCTCGCGGGGGTTGGCAGCCTCGTGGGGGTCGGCAGCCTCGTGGGGGGTCGGCAGCCTCGTGGGGGTCGGCAGCCTCGTGGGGGGTCGGCAGCCTCGTGGGGGGTCGGCAGCCTCGTGGGGGTCGGCGCAGCCTCGTGGGGGTCGGCAGCCTCGTGGGGGTCGGCAGC
>WNGS01055384.1:0-16495 GCA_020271785.1 Procambarus virginalis
TTGTTTGCTGGTTTACTAAGTGGAGAAGAAAGAGCGTGTTCAGTGTATAATGTTATGTTTTAAGAGCAGTCAAGGTATTACAATAAAGATATTACGACTTAACGTTTTATTACAATGGTGATATAACGGTTATTACAACATGCTCGTCCTGAAAGTCAGGACATTCAAGAAGGACACCACGACGGTAAGAGGGACAATGCAATTAGGACAATAAGGAGCAAGCGGTGCTCCATCAAGTGACCATGGGTTAAGTGAGTATGGCCTATACGCAACCTCGCCAGAGCAGTTTCCCACCGCCGGTTACGGTGGTAGGAGGATCGCCACGAGGAAACACAACATTAAGAGTACGGAGTTTGTTACCAGTCACAGACGACCAAGAAGCCTGCCAACGGGTAATGATGGAGGAATGGATAAACGGGTAAAAGTCGGAATATGGAATATCTTTAAGAGAGAGTGGGACAAGAGCAGACAGCTTCCTTGGCGGCAGCATCCGCACGCTCATTTAAAAGACACACCAATATGGCTGGGAACCCACCAAAAACTCAACCGACTTAAACCTACTATGAACAAGAAACAGCCATGCTGGATCTCGACAACTAGCCGGATGAACCGTATTAAAGGACCCGAGAGCCATGAGGGCACTACGAGAGTCAACACAACCACAAAGGAAGACAACGAGAAAGCAGGAGACGAAGAGCATAGAGAATAGCATAAAAGCTCCGCTGTATAGATGATAGTCTCCGGAGGTAAGCGACGCATATAAGTGCAATCAGGAAAAAAACAACAGAGTAGCCAAACACCGTCCGCAGACTAGACCCATCGGTGAAGACAGAACGGAGCGGGAGTGAGAAGAAAAGTGCTCAAGGAAAAGCGTTTAAGAACCGTAGGATGGGTAAAAGCTTTAGTGATGCGGGTCAAGGATGTACAAAACTGCGAAAGGGGGATTCTCCACGGGGGCAAAGAAGGACAACACGAGGAGAAAACATTAGAAACACGACCGGAAAGAGAATTCTGTAAAAAAGCAAGATAACCGGACAGAAGAGGGAGGTGTGGAGAGGAACAAGAACCGTAGGAGGGGTAAAAGTTAAAGCACGACAGAGGCGAGAGGAAAATGTTGCAAGGACGGCACAAGATAGGGAAGACAGTAGCGATCACGGCGATCCTGGTGAGACAGGAAGCCAGTGTCAACATACAGGCTAAGGACGGTAGTCGAACGGAAGGCACCAGAACTGAGGCGCAGCCCAGTATGGTGCAAAGCATCAAGACGGCGAAGAGCAGATGCAGAAGAGTAAGCAGGGCAACCATAATCGAGCTTAGACAGGCCGAGAGAGGAATGCAAAGCAAGGAGGAGTGCCGCCTATCCGCTCCCCAAGAAGTATGACACAATACTCGAAGGAGGGTAAGGGCCTTAGAGCAACTCAACACGGAGGTAAGAGATATGGGAGACCAAGACAAACGAATGTCAAGGAATAACCCCAAAGCTTCGCGGAATCTTTGTACTCAAGGGGATGACCATAAAGTGACAAAGACGAACGAAGAAAGACCCATTTCCGAGTAAAAGACATGGCACAAGTCACCGTTCAACCCGTCCTCACACAAGACAGCACATATATGACTTAATGCTTAAAGTCTATATGTTGAATGTGATTTAGTACATATGTGATATATTCCCAGTTACCTTTTTTACCAAGGCCCAAACTCTTCCTCACGTACCAATTTACGTCTCACAGTACCCGTCCATCAACGTAGATAGCAGAATAGTCGTGATTGGATCAATTATAACGAAAATTGTAGTTTTCAGGACCCACATGGGTTGTGAAATTTACCTACTATTGTCCATGCTCTTAGAATATTACAGATCAGCTACATCCTATTGAAGGCTCGTAGTTTTGTTTTGAGAAATATTAGTTGTTCTTAGTAAATTATAATAAGCACTATAAATTATTACATAGAATACAGTGCTTCACCAATCAATATTATATACCATAGTCTGTGCTTTAAAAATATTTAAAGAATGTTTTGTAGGAACGCTAACAGAAAACGATGTTACGTTGGAATGTTTATGGGGCAAACTACGGCAAACAAGATGGTATGGTGTCTACTATAGCAACTATAGGATGGGTATATTGTCCACTACCACCTGTTAGGTGGGTAAGGGGTCCAATACCACCCACAGGATGGGTATTGGGGGGTCACATCCACCCGCAGGATGGGTATGGGGATCACATCCACCCATAGAATGGGTATGGGGTCCAATAACACCCACTGATGTGTATGGCGTCCATTACCGCCCACAGGATGAGTATAGGGTCCAGTATCGCCCACAGGATTAGTATATAGGGTCCACTGCCGCCCACAGGGTCGGTAGGGGGTCCACTACCGCCCACTATCGCAGAGTGCACTCCTGGCATTGAACGCACATAGTAGTGACACCCATAAAATAGTCAGTGATATTCGAATGAATGTTTTAGCTGCTAAAGAAAACAGATTTGAAATTAAATTCCTATGGATACCATCACATGTTGGCATCTCGAGGCATGACACTGTTGATATGCTTGCAAAGACAGCCTGTAGAAAACCAGTGGTAGAAATTGATATGGGTGTTTCATTAGCAGTGACAAAGAGAATACTTAAACAAATATCTAATGAAGATCTCACCGACCTAACAAATTCACAAAGACCTGAAAGTTGTAGCATTAAATATTATGATAGATATCGTGAGGAGACATTCACATATGGGACTAATAGAACAAGAACCCAGCAATGTGATGTTATAGTGGCCAGAATTCGCCTGGGATATAGACGTATCTGGCAGCTTTCTCAAAACTCAAATGTCGAGTACCTAAATAAACATTTGATTTGACATTTGATTTGAGTACACAATGTGTCAACTTTGTGAAAGAGAAAACATGCACTCTCTTGAACATTATATTGTAGAATGTCCCATATTGACTGACTTTCGCCCTCCTGGGCTGAGGTATGCTGAATTGTGTAATTACTATATGAGTACTGGAACACTTGATGATATATTGGACTTGTATCCAAGATTGACCATGTAATGTATCATTTATACAATGTATGTATGTGATGTAACTATATAACCTGAGCTTGTAAAAGCACCTTAATCACCTTCAGTGATTAAGTGCTTAATTGCACACTAGTTTCTCTGTCAGCTATCTCACCCTGTCAGAGTAAAAGAGACAAATGTATGTGAATGCATGTGTGTGTATATATGCATGTA
The DNA here is from genome assembly GCA_020271785.1 of Procambarus virginalis. NCBI lineage: Eukaryota > Metazoa > Arthropoda > Malacostraca > Decapoda > Cambaridae > Procambarus > Procambarus virginalis. The sequence continues at coordinate 3,242 of WNGS01055384.1, forward strand.
TATATGTATATGTACGTATATATGTGTGTGTGTGTATGTATATGTATGTGTATAAAGTACATATGGAAGCTGATCAGAATTGCATTTCACCTTTGTAAATGCACATTCATGACACTTCGAACACTTTATGTAGGGCATACGTAAATCTGTGTATCTATGTATTTAGGTATGTAGGTTAGCTTAGCATTTTAAAAGTAACAAATGTTCCGAACCATAATGGAAACAGACCCAACTATGGGATGGGTTAACCCAAGTAACGCGTTTCCAAAAGGGTCGCCCATGTTGGAAAAGACGAACGCCGAAAGAATATTGTTGAAAACATCTTGATGACTTATTAAACCAAAATTATTTATTAATCAGAAGAAAGACAAAAACGCGACCTATCTGTAAAACGTCTACCAGACAAATATTTTAAGTAAAACCGAAGATATTTGTAGTTGTATAAAAGGGGCAGTTTTCATCGCTCGTCGAGCTCGAAAACTGCAGCATTCATCTCAGAACCATGCCTATTTCACGCAGATTCCTTAATAAACGTAAGAGTTTTTATATGTCACAAGAAAGATAGAAATATAAGCTTCATTCTAAATACATTACCATGGGCATATTTAAATTTAAAGCGAAGATAGGTGTACTTTTGTAATAGCCGAGCTCCGACCCCGGACAGATCGATCGACCGAGCAACTCTCTCTCAGAACAATGTATATTTCACGTGAATTCGTTAATAAACATATATGTTTTATATGTCTCAAGAAAGGCAGACATATAAGCTTCACTTTAAACACTTTACCATAGACATATTTAAAGTTCTAATGAAGATACATGTATTTTAAAAATTACGGAGCTCCGACCCCGTACAGACTGAACGACAGAGCAACTCTCTCTCAGATCAATGTTTATTTCACGTAAATTCGTTAATAAACACAAATGTTATACATGTCTTAAGCAAGATAGAAATATGAGCTTCATTTTAAATACATTACAATAGACATATTTATAGCTCAAGTGAAGATACATATGTTTTTATAGTAGCGCTCAGTAGCTTGTCGGGCATGTAGTGCAGACGCCTACCCACTTGCCGATATATTGTATAATTAACAAAGATACGCTAATAAAGCCTAAAGTCTTATATGCCTCCAGAAAGACCGAGATATGAACATTATTATGATTGCACCAAATAAAATAAATCATGTTCGAGGACAAAGATATATCAATTTTAAATTAAGTTTCGACTCTTGCTCGGGCGAGAGAGATGGGGCGACTCTCGCCCCATCTATTGGAGATTCTGTCCACTAAAGACCCAAAGCTACTCAAACCCTCTAGCATTATTTAAGTAATGAAGTAATATGGTATATTTACTCACTATAATGTGGGTGCTGAATGCAGAACATGAGAAAACATATATTTACTCCAAACCAATATAATTTCATTATGAAATAAGTAAATAAGTAGCATCAAAGGAAGTCGACGGTCCAAGCGTCAATGTTGTGGAGCGACTTATCCAAGATATATCGTTGTTTGGAAAGTGTTTGTTGGCATATCCAGTTGTCGCACTTCTTAGTTTAGTTCATTTATTATATACCCCATACCCATCTTGTGGGCGGTAGTGGAAAGGGTTACAGAGGCACATAATGGGCTCAGGGACTGAGCCCCACAATTCATTTAGCTAAGCAAGTTACAATCTTGATGAGCTAGTTACAAAATTCAATATAAGTCGTCACATCAACAATGGGTACGAGATCGACCTCAAGTACAGGTTCTAAATTAAGCAACTGACATGTGAAGAGCTAGTGTCAAAATTTATATGTTTGTCCTGCACACCGCCCCCCATCCAGTGGGCAGCGGTGGATAGGTTACAATCACTCAGTTACTACCTACAGTTAGCAAACTGGGGATATTTGGCTAAAATTTCTGGTAGCAGATCATTTTGAATAAAATATTTACACATCGCTGGAACATTGGTTATAGAATTGTCTCTAAATTCACGTATCTTTTCTCTGCACAAATTATCACAAATTTAAATTATAATGTTAACAAGTAGAATACGTATTTTTAATAAAATCTAACATAACTAGCCAGAAAACATTTAACATTTATTAAAAAATATATGTTTGGAAGTTAAATCGACTTCATAGGACAATAGTTTGTTATATATACTCGTTATTCGTTGACATACGTTCGCTACTTAAACTACCATGTACTGTACTTATGTAAAATCTCCCATGTCTCTTCGCTCATCTCACCGAACCCTACAGGCTCTGTGATATATTGTTTAATTAAGATTCACAAATAAAGCTTATAATTGTATATGTTATCAAAAAGGCAGAGCTTAGTTTAGTTCATTTATTATGCACCCCATACCCATCCTATGGGCGATAGTGGAGTGTTACAGAGGCACATAATGGGCTCAGGGAATGAGCCCCACAATTCATATAGCCAAGCAAGTTATAATTTTGATAAGCTAGTTACAAAAGTCAATGCACATTGTCACATCAACAATGGGCTCGAGACCGACCACAAGTACAGTTTATAATTTAAGCAACTGACATATATGGAGGGCTATAGTGTCACAATTGATATGTTTATCCTACACATAACCCCCTCTCCCCCCATCCAATGGGCAGCGGTGGATAGGTTACAATCAAGTCGTTTTTTGCGTTTTATTCAGAGATTAGATCTTATTGGGTGAGGAAAGATATTCATATTTTAAAGAAGGCTTCTTGGCTGATGCTCTCAATTGATGGAAAATATACAACCTTTTGAAAATCAATGTTAGTTTGATCTAGATATTGTAATTAACGAAAGTATTTATGTCATCACAAAGGTAGAAATATAGGCTACATTTAAAATCCTTTGTCATAAATATAACTGAAGTGAAAACGAAGATATATGCGTTTTGATAGTTACTTGATGGCTAGTTCTGAGAGTGTGAAGCCCTGCACACCAGCCAATAAATTGTATAATTAGTTTCCATATATTTTAATTAATCTTAAAAATCTATATGTCAGAAGAAAGGAAGATGTAGCCGTTAATGTGACAACATTTAAAAATAAATATCTCTTAAGTTAAATAAATAATACCACCTTATCGCCGGTGTCCGGACACATGAAAACTACCTAGGTATCAGTATCCAGCCAGGCGGGGATCACAGGCTGCACAATACTGATAAATTATGTAATGCACTACTTGTGGTCGATCTCGAACCCAATTATGATGTGACGACTTATAGTGAATTTTGTAACTAGCTCATCAAGATTGTAACTTGCTCAGCTAAATGAATTGTGGGGTTCGGTCCATTCATTTTCTTTCTTTATTATGCACCCCATAATACCCATCCCGTGGGCGGTGGTGTAAAGGATTACAGAGGCACATAATCGGTTCAGGAACTGAACCCTCTAGTTCGTTTAGCTAAGCAAATAACAATCTTTTGACGCTAGTTACAAAATTATTAATGTACACATACTTATGCATACATGTACATATACATACGTATACAAATATACATACACATACATATTTAATCACCCACACAAATACACACATCAGTAATCTTTTGTGTCACAAGTGATTCAACAAGAGGCTCACAACAGTCACTATACAAGGCACTTTACATCTATGAGGAGTCGCACAGTTACTAGTCTTGCTCCACACCAACCCAACTGGGCGGCAGCTTTACAGTCATGTGCTGCACACCCACCCAACTGGGCGGCAGCTTTACAGTCATGTGCTGCACACCCACCCAACTGGGCGGCAGCATTACAGTCATGTGCTCCACACCCACCCAACTGGGCGGTAGCTTTACAGTCATGTGCATGCATTACCTACAGTAAGCAAATTTTGGATACTTCGCTAAGATTTCGGGCAGCACATCATTATGAATGAAGTACTTACACATTTCTGGGACACTATTGATGGTGTTATCTCTAAATTCCGTGATTTTTTTCACATTCCATTATATAATGACGCAAAGTATGCGAATAGTTCTGCTGACAGAGTTTACATTTAGTCAAATCTACATCAGCAGATGTTACAAATTCCCAGTAGTACTTGTAGCCGAGCCTAAGCCTAACAGTGGTAACTTCTAGAAATCTGCTAGCATTATTGGATGACCCATATACTTGTGGTACCTCCTGCATAATAGAATGATGATAGATGGGGTAACTGGTGCGAATTTCACTTTGCCTCAAGTATCCGAAATTTAGTTGATTATCATTATCTCGTCATCTGTTAAATAATTTAACGTTGTCGAATGTGAAGCACTGTTATCACTCTCCTTATTGTTGCATTGGTGTGAGGAGTGGCAGTGATTGGTGCAGTTTATTTTTTCTTTAAATAGGGACATGTATTTGTACTGCAGATAGCAGTACAGTTGCACCGTTTCTTTATATATTTTATACTTGGGTTAGCAAGGCGAGACGCTTCTCTTAACGTGATACTGTTGGTATCAAATAGAAATAGTTTTTAAAGTATGTATCTTAATAAATTTGAACCTTATATTATTTAACATCAACAAATTAGATTTCGAATGTTAAAACCAATTTCAACCAATTAAAGGATTTATCCTTTAATATTAAAAATTGTTCAAACTGAAATAAATATATAACACTGTACGGTGCAGTTGTGTTTGCCTGCCACAGCCTTGAGAGCACGGAACTCTCTACATTGGCGACCCAGTCTGGCTAAAACATTGCGGTACAGTAGAACCTCAAGCCCAAGGTATTTGTATCTGGTAACATAGTCGAGCAGAGAGCCATCATCCAACTGTATTTTGCGAACGGGGCCACCCCGTCTGGGTGGGTGTCGGTTCAGGATCTTTGTTTTCTCTACTGAGATGACTAAGCATAGTTCCTGACATGTGTACAATACAGAGTTCAGAACATTTTGGGTGTTGGTATACCCATTGGTGTGGATCAGTATATCATCCACATAGCTAATGTGTTCGCTGGACCTTTTAGTTACTAAGTTTAAAAGTGCATTGATTAACACATTGAACAGAGTACGACTGAGGACACCTCCCTGTGGAGTGCCAAGTTCAAAATCTCTCGTTACACCCTATGCCCTTGGAACAGTACAGATGACTTCCTGTTGGATAGATACCATCTTATCCACCGTAGAAGCCATCCTCCAAAATTCATTTTAGCAAGTTCTCTCAGAATGACGTGTGGGTTAGCAATGTCAAAGGCTGACTTAAGATCTAGGAAAGTGGTATATGACCTATCAGTATGCAGGGTGAGGAATGTGGTAATACAGTGATGTACACTCTTCCCATGCGTAAAGCCATATATCTGGGGAGACAACATATTATTAATTTTGTAAAGGAGACGGTTGAGAACCATCCTCTCAAGACACTTACAGAGACAACTAGTGAGGGAGACTGGGCGAAAAACACTCGGCTAGTGAGGTTTAGGAATGGGAATAATAACACTGTTGGTCCATGACTTAGGAAGCTCCCCAGTTACATAGCTCATATTATACAATTGAAGCAAGGGATTCCCTGGAACTAGCAGAAGCATACGCAGTATGCCGTAAGTAACTCCATCCTCCCCGGGAGATGTAGCTTTGCCTTTATGTAGAGCAGAATCTAGTTCGTATTTAGTAAGAAGCATGTCACAGTCATCCTCTTGATGAAGCTTGAAGTCAAGGAGCCTTGCCCTATCAGTATATCTATTATTTAATTCATTCTGTGAGGGTAGAGGAAGACTGTCAAAGTTGGAAGTCATGGCCCAAGCATCAACAAGCTCATTTGCTCTGTGCAGAGGATTAAGAAGAAAAGAAAAGAAAATGAATGGACCGAACCCCACAATTCATTTAGCTGAGCAAGTTACAATCTTGATGAGCTAGTTACAAAATTCACTATAAGTCGTCACATCATAATTGGGTTCGAGATCGACCACAAGTAGTGCATTACATAATTTATCAGTATTGTGCAGCCTGTGATCCCCGCCTGGCTGGATACTGATACCTAGGTAGTTTTCATGTGTCCGGACACCGGCGATAAGGTGGTATTATTTATTTAACTTAAGAGATATTTATTTTTAAATGGTGTCACATTAACGGCTACATCTTCCTTTCTTCTGACATATAGATTTTTAAGATTAATTAAAATATATGGAAACTAATTATACAATTTATTGGCTGGTGTGCAGGGCTTCACACTCTCAGAACTAGCCATCAAGTAACTATCAAAACGCATATATCTTCGTTTTCACTTCAGTTATATTTATGACAAAGGACTTTAAATGTAGCCTATATTTCTACCTTTGTGATGACATAAATACTTTCGTTAATTACAATATCTAGATCAAACTAACATTGATTTTCAAAAGGTTGTATATTTTCCATCAATTGAGAGCATCAGCCAAGAAGCCTTCTTTAAAATATGAATATCTTTCCTCACATAATAAGATCTAATCTCTGAATAAAACGCAAAAAACGACTTGATTGTAACCTATCCACCGCTGCCCATTGGATGGGGGGAGAGGGGGTTATGTGTAGGATAAACATATCAATTGTGACACTATAGCCCTCCATATATGTCAGTTGCTTAAATTATAAACTGTACTTGTGGTCGGTCTCGAGCCCATTGTTGATGTGACAATGTGCATTGACTTTTGTAACTAGCTTATCAAAATTATAACTTGCTTGGCTATATGAATTGTGGGGCTCATTCCCTGAGCCCATTATGTGCCTCTGTAACACTCCACTATCGCCCATAGGATGGGTATGGGGTGCATAATAAATGAACTAAACTAAGCCTTTTTGATAACATATACAATTATAAGCTTTATTTGTGAATCTTAATTAAACAATATATCACAGAGCCTGTAGGGTTCGGTGAGATGAGCGAAGAGACATGGGAGATTTTACATAAGTACAGTACATGGTAGTTTAAGTCGCGAACGTATATGTCAACGAATAACGAGTATATATAACAAACTATTGTCCTATGAAGTCGATTTAACTTCCAAACATATATTTTTTAATAAATGTTAAATGTTTTCTGGCTAGTTATGTTAGATTTTATTAAAAATACGTATTCTACTTGTTAACATTATAATTTAAATTTGTGATAATTTGTGCAGAGATGTGCGTTTAGTTTTAGTTCATTTATTATGCACCCCATACCCATCTTGTGGGCGGTAGTGGAAAGGGTTACAGAGGCACATAATGGGCTCAGGGACTGAACCCCACAATTCATTTAGCTAAGCAAGTTACAATCTTGATGAGCTAGTTACAAAATTCAATATAAGTCGTCACATCAACAATGGGTTCGAGATCGACCTCAAATACAGGTTCTAAATTAAGCAACTGACATATGTGGAGAGCTAGTGTCACAATTTATATGTTTGTCCTGCACACCGCCCCCCATCCAGTGGGCAGCGGTGGATAGGTTACAATCACTCTGTTACTACCTACAGTTAGCAAACTGGGGATATTTGGCTAAAATTTCTGGTAGCAGATCATTTTGAATGAAATATTTACACATCGCTGGAACATTGGTTATAGAATTGTCTCTAAATTCACGTATCTTTTCGCACTCCATCACATAGTGACGGAGGGTGTGCGAATAATTTTGTTGACACAGTTTACATTTGGTCAGGTCTACATCGGCAGATAATGAGAATTCCCAGAGATACTTGTAACCGAGTCTAAGCCGAGCAGCAGTAACATCTAGAAGTCTGCTGATTTTATTGGATGATCCATAGATGTGTGGCTCCTCTTGCATGATAGTATGATGATAGATGGAATTACTGGTGTCAATTTCACTTTGCCTCAGATCTACAAGATCTTGTTGAAGTTCTCGGTGTACTGCTGCTCTCAGATTGCTCATTGACAATCCAAGGTTACACTCAACGGCTCCTTTAAAGGCAGATTCTTTGGCTAACTTATCAGCTCTATCATGCATTCGGAGGCCAACGATGTGCGACAACTGGATATGCCAAAAAACACTTTCCAAACAACGATATATCTTGGATAAGTCGCTCCACAACATTGACGCTTGGACCGTCGACTTCCTTTGATGCTACTTATTTACTTATTTCATAATGAAATTATATTGGTTTGGAGTAAATATATGTTTTCTCATGTTCTGCATTCAGCACCCACATTATAGTGAGTAAATATACCATATTACTTCATTACTTAAATAATGCTAGAGGGTTTGAGTAGCTTTGGGTCTTTAGTGGACAGAATCTCCAATAGATGGGGCGAGAGTCGCTCCATCTCTCTCGCCCGAGCAAGAGTCGAAACTTAATTTAAAATTGATATATCTTTGTCCTCGAACATGATATATTTCATTTGGTGCAATCATAATAATGTTCATATATCGGTCTTTCTGGAGGCATATAAGACTTTAGGCTTTATTAGCGTATCTTTGTTAATTATACAATATATCGGCAAGTGGGTAGGCGTCTGCACTACATGCCCGACAAGCTACTGAGCGCTACTATAAAAACATATGTATCTTCACTTGAGCTATAAATATGTCTATTTTAATGTATTTAAAATGAAGCTCATATTTCTATCTTGCTTAAGACATGTATAACATTTGTGTTTATTAACGAATTTACGTGAAATAAACATTGATCTGAGAGAGAGTTGCTCTGTCGTTCAGTCTGTACGGGGTCGGAGCTCCGTAATTTTTAAAATACATGTATCTTCATTAGAACTTTAAATATGTCTATGGTAAAGTGTTTAAAGTGAAGCTTATATGTCTGCCTTTCTTGAGACATATAAAACATATATGTTTATTAACGAATTCACGTGAAATATACATTGTTCTGAGAGAGAGTTGCTCGGTCGATCGATCTGTCCGGGGTCGGAGCTCGGCTATTACAAAAGTACATCTATCTTCGCTTTAAATTTAAATATACCCATGGTAAGGTATTTAGAATGAAGCTTATATTTCTATCTTTCTTGTGACATATAAAAACTCTTACGTTTATTAAGGAATCTGCGTGAAATAGGCATGGTTCTGAGATGAATGCTGCGGTTTTCGAGCTCGACGAGCGATGAAAACTGCCCCTTTTATACAACTACAAATATCTTCGGTTTTACTTAAAATATTTATCTGGTAGACGTTTTACAGATAGGTCGCGTTTTTGTCTTTCTTCTGATTAATAAATAATTTTGGTTTAATAAGTCATCAAGATGTTTTCAACAATATTCTTTCGGCGTTCGTCTTTTCCAACATGGGCGACCCTTTTGGAAACGCGTTACTTGGGTTAACCCATCCCATAGTTGGGTCTGTTTCCATTATTGTTCGGAACATTTGTTACTTTTAAAATGCTAAGCTAACCTACATACCTAAATACATAGATACACAGATTTACGTATGCCCTACATAAAGTGTTCGAAGTGTCATGAATGTGCATTTACAAAGGTGAAATGCAATTCTGATCAGCTTCCATATGTACTTTATACACATACATATACATACACACACACACATATATACGTACATATACATATATACATGCATATATATACACACACTTGCATTCATATACATTTGTCTCTTTTACTCTGACAGGGTGAGATTAATCACCTTAATCACTGAAGGTGATTAAGGTGCTTTTACAAGCTCAGGTTATATAGTTACATCACATACATACATTGTATAAATGATACATTACATGGTCAATCTTGGATACAAGTCCAATATATCATCAAGTGTTCCAGTACTCATATAGTAATTACACAATTCAGCATACCTCAGCCCAGGAGGGCGAAAGTCAGTCAATATGGGACATTCTACAATATAATGTTCAAGAGAGTGCATGTTTTCTCTTTCACAAAGTTGACACATTGTGTACTCAAATCAAATGTCAAATCAAATGTTTATTTAGGTACTCGACATTTGAGTTTTGAGAAAGCTGCCAGATACGTCTATATCCCAGGCGAATTCTGGCCACTATAACATCACATTGCTGGGTTCTTGTTCTATTAGTCCCATATGTGAATGTCTCCTCACGATATCTATCATAATATTTAATGCTACAACTTTCAGGTCTTTGTGAATTTGTTAGGTCGGTGAGATCTTCATTAGATATTTGTTTAAGTATTCTCTTTGTCACTGCTAATGAAACACCCATATCAATTTCTACCACTGGTTTTCTACAGGCTGTCTTTGCAAGCATATCAACAGTGTCATGCCTCGAGATGCCAACATGTGATGGTATCCATAGGAATTTAATTTCAAATCTGTTTTCTTTAGCAGCTAAAACATTCATTCGAATATCACTGACTATTTTATGGGTGTCACTACTATGTGCGTTCAATGCCAGGAGTGCACTCTGCGATAGTGGGCGGTAGTGGACCCCCTACCGACCCTGTGGGCGGCAGTGGACCCTATATACTAATCCTGTGGGCGATACTGGACCCTATACTCATCCTGTGGGCGGTAATGGACGCCATACACATTCAGTGGGTGTTATTGGACCCCATACCCATTCTATGGGTGGATGTGATCCCCATACCCATCCTGCGGGTGGATGTGACCCCCCAATACCCATCCTGTGGGTGGTATTGGACCCCTTACCCACCTAACAGGTGGTAGTGGACAATATACCCATCCTATAGTTGCTATAGTAGACACCATACCATCTTGTTTGCCGTAGTTTGCCCCATAAACATTCCAACGTAACATCGTTTTCTGTTAGCGTTCCTACAAAACATTCTTTAAATATTTTTAAAGCACAGACTATGGTATATAATATTGATTGGTGAAGCACTGTATTCTATGTAATAATTTATAGTGCTTATTATAATTTACTAAGAACAACTAATATTTCTCAAAACAAAACTACGAGCCTTCAATAGGATGTAGCTGATCTGTAATATTCTAAGAGCATGGACAATAGTAGGTAAATTTCACAACCCATGTGGGTCCTGAAAACTACAATTTTCGTTATAATTGATCCAATCACGACTATTTGCTATCTACGTTGATGGACGGGTACTGTGAGACGTAAATTGGTACGTGAGGAAGAGTTTGGGCCTTGGTAAAAAAGGTAACTGGGAATATATCACATATGTACTAAATCACATTCAACATATAGACTTTAAGCATTAAGTCATATATGTGCTGTCTTGTGTGAGGACGGGTTGTACCGTTGTGCTAATTATCCAGGCAGAGACACTCGTATTAAGCGACTCCAGGAATTAGGGAGATGTTCAAGGTGTCTCAAGTCACACAACATAGATATTGTGATACCCAATTCAACACCTACAACAGGTGTAGAAGATGTAGGCATCATGCAGCACTGTGCAAATATACGAAATTAACATATTCAAGACCCAAGGTGGAAGATAGCATTCCCACCACAGTACAGTACTGCAAGGTGCAACAAACAAAGAGTGTCCAATCAGCAAAGTCTAAAGGTAATACAACTTTGCCTACTGCCCAAATTACCATCCAGAATAAGAGGGCCAAGGTCCATACCCGTGGGTTGTTTGACCAAGGGTCCCAGAGAACATATGTCACTAAAAGGTTGGCAGATGAACTACAATTAAAGCCTGTAGCCCAGGCGACAATCAGCATCTCAGGGTTTCTAACAGATGCAGGACCCTCAAGTCTACCAGGTGGTACAACCATCAGTACGTTTAGGCAGGTACGTCTGTCAAGGACAAGCCATTGTGGTGGACAAAATACCAGTAGACCTACAAGTTCAAGGACTGAGAGCAACAGCCAAATTCCTGAGAAATAGAGGAATAAAATTGGCAGATAATATTAAGTCTGATCACCTCACCGACTTTGGTATATTTGTAGGTCAGACTACTACCATCGATTAATCGGTATAGTCCTAAATATCAGGGCATAACCATGGTAAATTCTGCAGGAGGCAAATTACTCTCAGGCCCAGTATCAAGCCTGAGGAGACCTATGCCTGCAGATAAACAATACCAATAGAAATCTAAATTTGTCAGCTGATTATATTTCTCCAGTAGCATTATACTAAGGAGATTACAGCTGACTATAGCAACAGAGGTTGATGTTAATATCATCACTAAAGCTGAAGATGAGTTCATGAGGCCTCAGTGGCAAATCAGTGAACAGTAGCCTAAACAGCTAAAAGTAACTGCGACCAATGTCACAGAACCCACTGCAGTCTCAGAACCATACTTGACTTTAATGATGGGCTATTCAATCCTCTGAATCAATTAACTAAATTAAACCCCAATAAATCTGACGACTGTTTGATACATTATTATTTAATCAAGATGTATTCCATGGGCCTCAGTGTATATAAATCAGTGACCAGTTACCTGAAACAAGCTTCAAGTTATATCAAATGTCACTGATTTCACTGCAGTCCCTGAATCATACTTGACTGTAGTACTTGATCACATTCAGTCTTCTGGGTTAAATAATATGTATTTAGGCTTGAATTTTAGCCTTTCAAGAGTTAACAGAGAAATGAAATCGCATTAGACTTTTAACCCCTGCAACTCTAGTATGGGACATTCGTCCTGTACGAACAGACGCACAAATGTGTGATTACTAACTACTAACATCAAATTAATCTAATAATTCGAAGGAGGAGTATCGGTGTTCGTCTGTTCTAAATAGGACTTCGACCCATGAGTAACCCCCGGGGAATTATGTCGGAAAATCCCCACCATTTAATAATATTAAATGCAATTGCAGATAATATTGCTGCCATTATATACACAAGTTAACCCATAGAAAATGTAGCGTGTAGTGGAATTTTCCGTCAATAGAAAATGGGATATCATTGCCAATACTATTATTAAATTCACCAACTATTGTGTTGGGAATTATTCTTAAATACATTAGTCTTTGGACTTTTACCATCATAAAAACATCTCATTTGAATTAACTTAATTATCAGTATCAAAATAAAGTAAATGTGACCCTTCTATCAGCTACTGATATCTGGACAAAGTAGGCCAGGCGTCAGTGGTGAGGAGGAAGTGGTCAGCCATTGTGTTAAGACCTGAGAGTCATGGGGGAAATTCAGCTCCTATAAATTCTCTTGGACGAAGTGTTATGGAGACCAAAGTTCTGCCATCATCAACATGCTGTCATCAACCACAAGGGAAGTGTTTTTCCAAAACCCGTTTATCAAATCATTTTTGGCCATTAATGTTAGGTAGATATTGGGTGAACCGGTGAGAATACAAATGATCGACTCAAAACAGGTAATTAAGCCTTGGTCCTTATCTGAATCATTATACAGTGTTTTCTCTGATATACCTGTCATATATTAGGATTCTGGCTTTACAGCTAGCGCC
>WNGS01055397.1:0-13931 GCA_020271785.1 Procambarus virginalis
GGCAGTAATATGGGGATACCTTGATTGTTGCAAAACCGTGTGTTATTACTGTGTGGGCATAGTAATTAACGAGTTGCAGTAGTCGCAACCGTATGTGGGCAGTGCTATTTTATGTGTTTTGCATGCCATTATATGTGTGACCTATGTAACCTTAGTGTTACCTTGTTTCTTTAAGTTGTGTTGAGAACTTGAGGATTCAGTGAGTTAATTAGGGGTAATTAACTGGATAAGGGGGTGCACATTTGAAGTTGTTGAATGAGTGAGGGCTGTTATGGGAGAACAGTGTTGAGCTTGAGCGTGTGGGAATACGTTTCCGGTGCAATTAATTGTCCGTGTGACAATAATTGACCACTCTAGCTAATTATGTAATTAGCATTCTCATTATGAATTCACGTAGTGGGAGAGGATCTGTCAGAGTCTGTCAGTGATAGTGTTAACGTCAGTTGCTCGAGACTAAGTGCCTTTCGGGGTTGGGGCAATTAGTGGCTCATGATAATTAGTGGAGTAATTAACGTCTGGAGTCTTGAGGACTCAGATGACTCGGTAAAGCGAGGTCATGGGGTTAGCATAATACGTTATATTAATCATATTCTGTCTGGTGACAGTGGATTAAGTTGCACTCATTGTTAATTAGTAATTAACTCCTCTTCCGTGAATTCACAGTGTTTGATGAGACCTGCTTAGGCAGTGCGGAGTGAGACGTATTTATGTATGATTAATTATTGGTCCTGGTGACAGTTAATTAATTGCTCGAGGTTAATTAGGGTAATTAGCACTCATAGAAAAAGTAATTAATGATACACAGACTGTTGAGAAGCCACCCACTTAGGGTAGGCTTAGTTAACGTAACTCAATTGGGATGTAATTAGTGGTCCGTTTGACCTTAATTAAGAATTACTCACTGAATACTTGCAAGGAGTCAAGTGTGATGTAATTTAAGAGTTTGAGTTATTGTGGCAAGAGGACTTGTGTTAACGTAGAGTACTATCATGTTGTTGTCTAGCGTGAGACACTTGTTTGTGATTAAAGTAGTACTTGTTGCTGACTGCTGTGATCAGTCAATTTCCATCATTATTCACATAATCAATGTTGTAATTGATTAAGGCCATTGCTTTTGGTTATCGTCTAGTGACGAGGGTAAAGTAACTTAGGGATGAGTGGAGCTGTGTCCCAGAATCCCACCTTGCCTGACTTTGTTCACTTTAGTTGTGATAGGGGGAGTCACTGTTGGACTACCCGCCTAGTTACGGGGGTCGCTCCTGTTGGGCGGGAGGACCTTAAGCTCGTGATTAGAGTAGCTGCCACTATGAAACGTGTCACTATTGATTGCTTGCTTGTGTCATCAGTGGATAACTTTTGTTCAGTTAGTTCATGTTGTCAGCCCGAAGTGTCAGCAGGATGGAGCCTGCTGTCATTTCTCGAGGGGCTGTTGAATAGCTGTGTTGCAAATGCCACTGGATGGACATTAACGTAATTAAATCACTCACTGTGGTGTAACTTAGTCTGTGATATTTTTCTTTGAATTTGCAATATTGCGTCATCAGTGGGCACACCTGTGTTCAGGTTAGTTCAGTATGCAGCCACACAGCAAGGGTTGCTAGTTAGCTGTTGGTTATAGTGCCACTGGAGGGACATTAACGTAAATGTAAACTCGATAACGTAGTAGTCTAGTCTCTTGTTATTAATAAATTGTTTAATTTTGTTAAACGGTCTTTGATGTCAACCTTCAACTATTCTGTGCCACTCCCATGTTCTGATATTTGATATTGTTGTTTTGATCTTTGATATGACGGCTGTGCTCTTGGGAATTCGAATTCCAATTCATAGCGCCACAACAAATATAAAATTTGACTGTGAGAACCCGTCGGTTACCCTTTATTGGTTTTAACGTCATGTTTAACTAGGAGGAACCAGCGGCCTATTGTGGACAGGTTTTCACCCCTGCTGGTGGAAGCCTGGCGGTTTGCTCCCGCTTCTCCTTTTTCTACTGGACTCATGCTTAACTGCCAAGAGCAGCCTTTAAACTTGTAGTCCACCTCCTAAGGGAGGTAGGCGTAGAGAAAAATCTCACACCATGACATACCTATATTAAAATTGCTCATGAAAATTTAGTGGAGGTTCCATATCTAGTGATAGGGATTTGACCCTAAGTGAATCCCGGCTGTAGCTCCCGCCTTCCTATGGTCTCTTGCCTAAAGTAATAATCTGCTACTACAACACTTAACGCGTTCGCTAAGCAGTCCATTCTGTTTAAAGTCCACCTCCTAAGACAGGTAAGCGTAGGAAAAATCTCCCAGCACCTGTATCCTGTGTGACGTCATTGTCTCTTGTAAATAAATGCCATTTGGATCACACGTTCATTTCTCTTCCCGCCAAATTATAACATTTTCCCTCCTAAAACTCTTCTGTGAGTAGACTGATTTTCTTGCCACTTGCTGGCCACTGGTGGGGATTAACATGTGTAAGCACGAACATGTGTTCTATTATATCTACATGATCTTCAGATCTTTTGCTACTGTGAGGAAAAGTGTTCGTTATTTATTTATTATTTACAATTAATTAATTTATTTATTTCTTGATTTATAATCTATTAGTTATTTCTATGATAATTTAAATCTTATGTAAATTTATTTATTTCAATAGCGGACTGTTTGATATTAAAGTGGATTGTATGTTTAATTTTCCCACAAGTAGTTTCCTACTCAAGCTGGGGGTTTATTAATTATAGAGTCTATTGGGGGGTTTATTAATTATAGAGTCTATTGGGGGGTTTATTAATTATAGAGTCTATTGGGGGGTTCATTAATTATAGTCTATTGTGGGGTTTATTAATTATAGAGTCTATTGGGGGGTTTATTATTTATAGAGTGTATTGGGGGGTTTATTAATTATAGAGTCTACTGGGGGGTTTATTAATTATAGTCTACTGGGGGGGTTGGAATCTATAATAGCAAATAAAATTCGTCTTCATCTTGAAAAACATAAATTAATAATTGAGTCGCAACATGGTTTTATAAATGGCCGTTCATGTTTAACAAATTTGTTTTAAATTCTTACTAATTATAACTCCCAGATCCCTTTCGCAATCCGACTTCGCAATCTCAACACCATCTAGCTCGTATCTTGTAACTCTATCATCATTACCTAGCCTCAGAACTTTACATTTATCAGCATTAAACTGCATCTGCCAGCCCTTTGACCATTTCAAAACCCTATCTAGATCAACTTGAAGTGATAGTGAGTCCTCCTCCGAATTAATTTTCCTACCGATTTTCGTATCATCGGCAAATTTGCAAATGTTGCTACTCAAACCTGAATCTAAATCATTTATATATATTATAAACAACAGAGGTCCCAGGACAGAGCCTTGAGGCACTCCACTTACAACATTTTCCCACTCTGACTTGACTCCATTTATACTAACTCTCTGTTTCCTTTGGTATAGCCATGCCCTAATCCAACTTAATATAGCACCCCCAATACCATGAGCCTCTATCTTTTTAATCAGTCTTTCATGTGGCACTGTATCGAAAGCTTTGCTAAAGTCAAGGTACACAACATCACAATCCTTACCACTATCAACTGCCTCAACTATGCTAGAATAAAAAGATAACAAATTTGTTAAACATGAACGGCCATTTATAAAACCATGTTGCGACTCAATTATTAATTTATGTTTTTCAAGATGAACACGAATTTTATTTGCTATTATAGATTCGAGTAACTTTCCCACAATAGACGTTAGGCTAATTGGTCGATAGTTAGACGCAAGTGATCTATCTCCTTTCTTAAAAACTGGTATCACATTAGCAACTTTCCAAAACTCTGGCACTCTGCCTGACTCTATTGATTTATTAAATATTATTGACAGTGGGTCACAAAGCACCTCTTTGCGTTCTTTCAGCACTCTGGCAAACACTTCATCCGGCCCTGGGGATTTGTTTGGTTTGAGTTTTACTATTTGTTTAAGAACATCCTCCCTGGTAACTGCTAAACTCGTCAACCTGTCCTCGTCCCCACCCACATAGACTTGTTCGGCTGAAGGCATATTGTTAAGTTCCTCTTTAGTAAATACAGATACAAAATATTTATTAAAAATACTACTCATCTCTTCATCACTATCTGTTATTTGACCTGTCTCAGTTTTTAATGGACCTATCCTTTTCCTAGTCTTAGTTCGATATAACGGAAAAAAAACCTTTAGGATTTGTCTTTGCTTGCCCTGCTATACGAACTTCATAGTTTCTTTTTGCTTTCCTTATCTCTTTTTTAACATTTCTAACTAGTTGTACGAATTCCTGTTCTAAAGTGACCTCCCCATTTTTAATCCTTTTGTACCAAGCTCTCTTTTACCTATAAGATTCTTCAAATTCTTTGTTATCCACTTTGGGTCATTAGTAATCGATCTATTCATTTGTGTGGTATACTACGTTCCTGCTTGTTTAGAATATTCTTAAATACGTTATAATTGAATCTACATCGAAATCCCCATTTACATCACCATCGCTGGGTTCATGTCTCGCTCCAAGACCGGCCCACCCCCATACCCCAACTTTCCAATCAATTTGACCCAAAAAAAATTTCTTAGGTATTAAATCAGCTTTTCGAAAATCTGGCACTTTAAACGAATTTTCTCCTACAGTCTATTCCATTCTATGCCAAATCTGATTTCTTTGTGATCACTGTTCCCTAGCTCACTCCCTATTTCGATGTCATTAATTTGTGTTTCCCTTTAGTTAACACTAAATCTAAAATATTATTTTCCCGTGTTGGTTCCTTAATGTGTTGCGTAAGAAACAATCGTCCAATTATATCTAGAAAATCTTCTGCTTCACGATTCCCTGTTTTGTTCAACCAGATTATTCCACTCAAATTAAAGTCCACCCATGCCATAAATACTGTTAAATCTAGGTGCCCTAGATATTTCATCCCATAGACACTTTGCTTCCATTCTGTCTAAATTCTGTCTAAATTTGGTGGCCTATACTAACTGGCCTATTATAATATTATTTGCTTTTTCGTTTAATTCTATCCAAATCGTTTCTGTGTGTAGCTCAGTTATGATTCCCTCTTTGAGACGACTTTTCAAATTGGTCCCTAACCTATATGGCTACTCCACCTCCCTCGTCTAATATATCTATCTGTGTGTAAAGGTAATTCCATTTATTTGATATTCGGGCTAATAGTTCTGTATTATCGACATTCATCCACGTTTCCGGTAAGTGCAAATATATATCCACTTATTTTTATCTTCTCAACCGTGCACAGACAAGAGCATTAAATTCGTTAATTTTATTTCTCATACTTCTACTGTTAGTGTAACAAACCCTAAGTGAATTTGAATTTGTGAGGCTCCCTTCAGTCTTCCCTGATCATGTTATGTCGATTCCTTCTCCACCGGCGCAATACTACACACTTTTATTAGCATCCTTCCTCCAATCCGGAATTCCCAGACGTCTCAATCTACTAACAGTTTCAACCCAAATAGGAGAGGTCTATAGAGTCTATAGAGTGTATAGAGGTCCGTATCTGTGGCGTTATTAATTATAGTGAGGTCGATGTGAGGGGGTTGAATTCAAATTATAGAGTCTATTGGGGTTTATTAGTTCACTGCAGTTCACTCCAAAAAGAAATCAGCACTCAGTTCACTCCGAAAAGAAAACAGCAACTGACAGTTCGTACACGTCCGAAAATGAAAATCAGCAAGGAGCAGGCGAAGCTGGACGGGCCCCTTCATGGGTGCTCAGAAAGTTTAAAGGAGGTACCGAAGGCAAACTTTTGGTGTGGGGAGAACATCCGAGGGATGACGGTATTTAGACAGAACTGTTTTTGTGCCAGAGAATGGGGGAACAGATAAGAGTTTGCTATCCGATGAGTCTGGAACTTGGAGCATATTTGTGGTTGGAAACATGTGGAATGATCATTAATGACTGGGAAATGCCGGCAATCAAAACCCAGAAGTTTGTATTAGTGCAGAGGAGGTAATGTTAATTGGACGAGATTAGGAGTGAGGAACTAATTAAAAGATTCAAGACAGCAATAAAATTAGTTAGGAGCAAGGGAGGATCCCGATCCACTAGTGGTGGCATTCAACCCTAACGAAAGGAGAGGGGGAAAATGACTATGGAATGTCGAGGGCACTTGGTGTCACCTGCCGGCTGGAAAGATATTGTCAATCAAATGCAGATCTTTCCATAGCACAGACTTGGCCACACCTACTTCTTCATGTGATAGAAATGAAAATGTAATGCTCGTGACATGGAGGTTCGATCTATCATATGGCTTGGGGTTGCTGTGTGTTTGCGACATACGGTTTGCTCCTCCCTCTTCCCCTGTTTTTATTCCTCTTTATGCTGTGATGTCTCTGCCCTCTTTTCCCCCCTTCTTCGTCTGTTCCTTCTCCCCTGTTTTCTCTTTCCTTAGTGTGCTTTTTTGTGTCTGTGTCGTTTTTTTTTCTTGGGTTTTACGCAACGCTGCTTTGAGGTATCTTGCCTCTAAGATTTTTTATCTCGTTGGAACCCACTTTATTCAAGTGGGCGCCTTTATGAACTGTGTGTTAGTTTGTATCTACGGCTTCACATAGGTGGTTAGTCAGATAAGCACGGTATGCGGAGATGTATTTATCTTTTGGAGCGAAAGAGGGTAATAAAAAGTAGGTGTTGGTGGTCGCGAGACACAGAGGAACTTTATGGTTTCCCAAATCTGATAAGGGAAAAAAAGTTTAAGGGGCCTTTATCATTACCTAACCAATGCACCTTCTAGCGGGGGGGGGTTCTCTTTACATACTCCTACCTAACCAGTAGAAGTTATAAGAAGTGATAATTATTACACCCACAATTAGAAGATGCTCTTGCTCTCAAAGGAATAAAATTATTGACTATTACATCATGCCTCCTTAACGGAATAGTATCGCGCGGCGTTGACCCGATGTGGACATCTCTGGTACCGTACCTAAGTATACGCAAGTTATTTTAATCCTGAATTTCTATTTACAAATAAAATTGGATTTATAAAAACTAATCCTCATACAAAGAGATTCCGATCTATCAGACGGCAGGAGGTAGTTCTTCAGGTGGAGCTCTTAGACAATATTGTTAGGGGACCTAAGCCGTTTGAACCCCAATTGTGAAGTCTCATCAGATTGCCCCCGGGTTAATCACAGGGCATCCCAACTATGATTCCGCGTACCACCCACCAAGGAATCCACTATTACTGGCTTATCACATCGATACTCTTTTTCCAGAACTAACAAAAGCAAATCAATATTTCTATACCATTCGGGTATCGCCTGCTTTTATGATTTATCATCTGGCGTCCAGAATACACCCCAGTCAAAATTCGTAGTACACCGAATAATCTACTGTGACATAAGACACCACGCAAACCGCATTTTACTGAGGAGCCTTTGATTGTCCAAATATTTCTTCAGCAACCTTGTTTTAGCTCTCCCCATCCTCACCAGATTCTCATTACAGATTATTTTAAGCCTTCATTGGGTGCCTTTGCACTTTTAATGGAATTAAATGGTTGAGATACTAAACCAGGGAAATAAGCAGGAGAAGCAGAACGATTATTCTGGATTAATTGGGGACACAGAGTTGCTATCTTACGCAACACACATTGCATTCCTTACGAGAGACAATATGATGGGGAAATAATATTATAGATTTAGTGTTAAGCAAAACACGGGGAAAGATACCATACCAAGTTACCACGTTTGCCCCCCCGCATTGCATGATTAAGTAGGTCAGATCATAGTGCATCGCCCAGTATTTCCACGCTTCGGTCGTATAACAGTACTGGAGTCAGCATTCCGAGTTAATACGGCGACTTACCCGTTATCACAAGGCATAGAACTGAAACGACTAGACCTGTCCTAGGAGACATTTAAAATTCTGTTATAACAGTGCAAGCCATGTTACTTTCGAAGAAGTGATTTTAAAAGCCATACTGAAGACATATTATCTCTCTCTCCCTTTCTCAATCTCCCTACATCGACCACTTTTGTCTATGTATTAGATTGGTGGTACTTTGTATTTTTTTGTGACCTCGATTAGAGTTCTGTATAGGCTCGTTGAATCAACCTGACCAGTTCTTTTGTTCTAAATTACTCCTGCACCACTTTAATTTCAGAATTTTCGTCCGTACAGTGCTATTCTCATTTTTCTATGCTATACAAGTCTGTTTACTTTATTTCTTTGGGATCACTGTTCCCTAGATAAACTCCCTATTCCACAATGTAATTAATTTGGCTTTTACCCTGTATTTCGTATATTTCTATCCTGTAAACGCTTCAACAATATTCCCATTTACACATCCCCTCCGCGTTCTTTTTGCATCGGTTCTGCGCCGTAAGAATTAAGCGCCAACTCCCCCCCTTTCCCTTCTCTCGTTTTTTTCCCAGCGTCGTTTTCCTTGCCCTTCCCTTTTTTTGTGGTTTGCCCGTTAGCATGCGAAGCACAATACCAGACAACTCACAATCTAGAAAACCTCTTTTTCTGCTTACATTTCCTCATTTCCCTGTGTTTCTTGCTTCAACCCACAGTTGTATTCCATAAAATTGTAAGGGTACTACCCTATGATCATAAATACTTGTTTAGAGCTAGATGCTATAGATATTTTCATCCCATACTATTGCTTGCTGCCGATTCACCTGTCTAATATTTTCGTTGTGGTCCGTTTATTATATAAACTGTCAATCCTATAATTATTTATTTGTCTTTTCCCTTTCCGTTTTATTTCTATTCCATAAATCAGTAGTTTCTGTGTGTGGCTAAGTTTTTATTCCCTCTTTGAGTCTACTTTTCAAGATGTGTCTTTCTATTATATATTTGGCTAAGTCCACTCCTCGTCTAGATATATCGTTCTTTGCTTCTTGTAATGTTGATATATAGTGTTTCAAATTCGTCATTATTTGTTTATCCCTTCAGTTGATATTTAGCTTCCTATCAGCTTTCTAAATTTCGTTCAGGCGTTGTCCGTTTATTTCCTGTTTTTGCTGCGTTTTATGCTGCAATATTTTTCATAGCTATTTTATTATTTCCTTTTGTGCATCCGACCTTCTTACATGAGAATCTTTTTTCATTTTGTTTAATTTTATTTTTCTTAGGACTTCTACTTGTGGGAGTTGTAATTCCATCATTCTCTCTTAACCGTGAATGTTATGTCTTTGAGGGCTATTCTTTCTCTTCCATCTTTATTCATTTTGCCCAATTCCTCTTCTCCACATCAACAACCTACTCTTTTATTACTCTTTAGCTCCAAATTAATGCCTTCCTACCTGTTATTCTTAGCTAATAGTTTTTAAAACTATTAACAAAATACGCTCTGAACCACGTTGTTCCAATCGACGTTTCGGGCAACTACCACCAGCCCAAAACCCCCTAGCCACTTGTAGCGATCGCCCCCATCACGAGGCTATAATTTCCACTTTTTCTTCGCTGATAGAGTTCGTATCCTGCATTTGTTGTGTCTATTGGATTAAGATGTATTGCAATTTATTGCAATTATCTTTCCCACTCCTGGCAATTTTGTACACCAATTTGTGGACCCTCGACATCATGTTCACCCATTCATTTCCCACTCCCTTTTCTTGTGGTACGATATGCCATCATATGATCGGATGATTTCCCTTGGTATCCTAACTAATTATATTGGTTTCTGCTCTGATATTTCTGGTATTAGTCTCTCGTCCTATTTCCTAAACTCTGTCCTAATATTGCATTACCCACCTGCCACGTAATGTACAAATTAGGGTTTTGTTTCCCATTTCTTAGTCATAATAATTCTTTCATTGTTCCGCAAAGAATATCTCACCACCATTACAGCTCCCGGATAGCAAACCATTAACCTGTTTCCACTATCTCTGGCACACTTCTCAAAACGTTCTGTCTTTTAAATACCTCCAATAGAGGATTTATTTACCACACACCAACTAAAATTTGCGTTATGGTGTATCATCCTTAACTTTTCTTCCGAGAAACCCCCTCCGATGCCGGTGAACGACCGCCTTCCCGCCTGCTCCTTGTCCTGATTTCTTGTGTCCGGCACTTCTCCCCCCGTGCACTCACCCAGCTCGCACCCTATTGCTTGTTCCTTTTTCATTCCTGATTTCTTTCGGACCCTTTTTCCTTTTTTTTCCCGTCTCTTCCTTTTTGACCAATGGTGTTTCTGAATTTTTTCGGAGTCTTCTCCCCCCCCCCCCCCCCCTTCTGTGTCGCAACATTCGCCTACCGCCGGAGTGAAACTAAATATTAAAACACCCCCCAATAGTCGTACCGCTTATAAATCTTCTTCGTCTAATGTAAACCCCCTTTTATCCAAACCTAGAGCCGACCCTACATGTACTAAAGAACCTAACCACACTATAGACTCTATAACTCTTCGAACTCTATTGTTTTACTCTCCTATTGTGCTGCCCTGCTTTACCCATCACTGTTAGTGATATGATGGTTATTTGGGAATTGACTTGAGTGGCAAGTTAGTTAATACTACTCTCTTAAGTTGTGTACTTCGTTCGCTCCCCCCTCTTTTTTTTTTTTTTTTTTCCCCGTTTCCCGGGCCCCTTGTTCTTTCGTCCTTCCCCCCCCCCCTCCCCGCCGATAAAGGAATTGACAAATGATCAGGGGACAACGAGAAGGGCACTCAAAATAACCAATTAGTAGGGCACGATTACACAAACAGTAGAAGCCTAATAAATAAAATTAACGAAAAAATGTCTCTTTTCTGCACAGAAAAAATAGGTAGTATTGCACTTACCGAAACGTGGATGAATGAGTGATAACTACAAGAACTATAGACGAATATCAAATAAATCGGATTTAAACTATTTTCACACATACTAGATAAGTAGAAGATTTGGGAGGTTGGCAGTAGCAATTCCAACGTTCTAGGCGACAATTTGAAATCTGCGAATCTCACAAACCCCCTGATAGGGAATTTCAAAACCTTACTGCATTTGTCCCACACACAGCTCCCCAACCCCGCATTTGCCCACGACCCTAGACACCCCCCCCTTATAATAACCGACCTTAAAAGCCAATATAATATTTTTCCCCTACCCCTGTATAGCGAGTTAAAATAGGACACCAACTGAGACAGAATGGAAGACAAACCCGCATTATGGGTATTGAAAAACTACTACCACCCTAGTGCATCCTAGACTCTTTTCTAACAGTTTATTCTATATTTTTACACCCCAGGGACGTGAATTTAATTTGAGTGGATTTTATATGTCCCTATCATACAAAACTAGTTGAACAAAAATGGAAATGACCTCCCCCCCCTTTCTTCTTTTTCCCACCAGCAGTCCCAAGCCATTTTTTTTTTTCTTCCCCTAGAATTAATGTTGCCATTTTTTACGCCCACTTCGCCTTTCTTACCGCAACAAATTCCGGACCTACCAATTTTCCACTCTTTGGCCCCCGCCAAACCCAAATAATATTTCCCATCAGCCCGCGATCTATTGTTGTGTTAATCCCTAACAGCCCCGGCAAACCACAACCCCATTAATGACATTCGAAATCACTGCCCCCGCTCGACTGTGAGCTAGGGAACAGTGACACAAAGTTCACACCAGAAATCAGATTTTAGGCATACTAGAATGAACTATGGACCTGTCAGCCCCCCCCCCCCGCCCCCCCCCACCCCGCACCCCCCCGACACCCCCCCAAATTCTCGTCTAAAACGTGCCCCACCCCCAGATTTCTAGTAAGCATGATTTAATAGCACTAAGACCCCCCATTTTTATTCACCCACCTCTCTCTTTTTGCGGGTCTAATCTAAACCTCCCTCCGGAACCAGTCTTGCCGGACTGGGCGACCCGGACCCCGCTCCCAGGTCTGCTATACCAGCGCCCCCGAGACATGATTACAAAGCGATAGTTGATGTAACATGCGGGCACTTTCCCGACTGCAAGATTCTCAATTTTCATTCACAAGTAATTAACACCAGACATCATCGAACACATTCCGCCACAATTTCAGGAATCCCCTCCCCCCCCCCTCCCTAGCTATACCCACCACAACACATTGACATACTAGCATCGATTACTATGACCAAACTTCCGGCCTTTATATACAAAGAAAATCTTGAAGAATTTTTGGTAAAAAACGAGCGCGTTGGTACAAAAGGTTTAAACTTTACCATCCGCCGGCCCCTTTTTTTTCCCCTCCTCGCGATTTTCTTGTGCCTCACCTTTAGAACAGCGATTCCGTCACCCACAACTCATGTTATTAGAAATTTTTTGCTAAAAAAGAGATTTAATTTGTGAAAGCAACACGAAACTATGAAGTTCGTATATCAGTGCAAGCAAAGACAAACTCCTAAAAGAGTTTTTTTTCCGTTATATCGAAATAAGACTAAAGAAAGGATAGGTCCATTAAAAACAGTAACCGGTCAAATAACAGATAGTGCCACTCGAAGAGATGACGCAGTAGTATTTGCCACCAATGAATCTATTTTGTGTAATACATGTATCGTTACTCAAAGAGGAACTTACCAATTGCCCATTCAGGGTTGTTCCCGAACAGTCTATGTGGGGGTTGTGGTGGAGGGACATTTTTGGAAGGATTTAGCGTCTAGTTGTTGGTTTATTGTGTCGGAGTGTGAAGCAAAGTAACCCAAAGGGAGGAAACGTTCATAAACAAATAGATAAATAAATACTTCATACAGCGACAACCAATATTCCCCCAGGGCAGGATGTAAGTCGTTTGCCAGACCGTGCTCCTGAAAGACGCAAAGATGGTGCTTTGCTGACTTCCACTGTCAATTACTATTTAATAAATCAATTAGAGTGTCAGGCGAGATGTCCTGCCCCACGACCCCCGTTTTTTTTTCTGTGAACGTTTCGTACTAAGTGATTACCAGTTTTGGCCACTATACGAGCCTCTACGATGTCCACTCAGAGAAGTACCATTCGTACCTGACACCTCTCGCGCACGTACCGTACTTAATATGACATAACAGTACTTCGTATCCACCAATCTAGCCGTCTCTATAACGTCTATTGTGCCGGAAAAGTTACTAGATTCTTCAACTAGCAAAATACAATATACTTGGCCTTGTCCTCTATAGTATCTCCCCCTCTCAGATCCCACTTTCTCCTGCCACTCCTCTTGTTTTTTTTCTTGATTGATTGTACCTCTTTAGATCATTCTCAATCGCGCCTTAGTGCATAATAGATCCCTCCCCGATTAACATTAGATTGTCAGTCGCAGAACCCGATGAGTTTATACACGGACGTTGGACATGTTTTTAAAAAATCCTGTGTGTATATACTTTTTTTTATTCCTTTTCCTAGCCATCATCATCGATTGTAGGGTACAGCCTTGAGTCAGCCTGTGATGAAAGGTGATTGTGCTACTGTTGCTGTACTCTTGACTGTCGCTCTCTCAGAAAATATGCTTTCGATTTTACCATTTGATGCCCACTAAGACAAAGCATGATTGTTATATACCTACGTTTTTTTCTCTGCCTAGCCGGCCTACACCTCTGGTTACCACTATCGGGTTCGGTGCCCCTCCACTCATAGCCCTCCAAAGTCAGTGTTTGGATCTTTTCCCCTACTCATGCCAGAACCCTTTCCCCCCCCTACTGTCCCTGGCTATGGTGTGCATAGTAGGTCTTTTCACGTATAGTTTACCCCAACACGCGCACCCAAAACGGAGATCGAGTTTTTGACAGCTCTATTAAACCTACCCTCCTGCAATTTTTCCCTGTAGTAGTTGGGCACCGTCCTGTGAACGACTGGTGTTTCTGTCCACTCTTGCTTCAACGCCCCGAGAACCGTTGTCTTCCGCTTCTCTTTTTTCCCATTGAATGCGGACGTGCCTCAAGGCATATCTGTCGGGTTGGACCATTTGTATGTTTATAAATTTTTTTGCCTTCATAGAACATAAGGTTCTACGCCCATGTCACGTGTTTTTTTTCCC
>WNGS01055411.1:0-22486 GCA_020271785.1 Procambarus virginalis
CACCACGGCTGAGGACGCACCAGGAGCCCACCACGGCTGAGGACGCACCAGGAGCCCACCACGGCTGAGGACGCACCAGAGCCCACCACGGCTGAGGACGCACCAGGAGCCCACCACGGCTGAGGGCACACCAGGACGCCACCACGGCTGACAGCACACCAGGAGCCCACCACAGTTGATGGCACACCAGGAGCCCACCACGGCTTAGGTCACACCAGGAGCCCACCTCGGCTGAGGGCACACCAGGAGCCCACCACGGCGGCTGAGGGCACACCAGGAGCCCACCACGGCTGAGGGCACACCAGGAGCCAATCACGTCTGTTGGCACACCAGGAGCCCACCACGGCTGAGGGACGCACAGGAGCCAATCACGGTGAGGGCACACCAGGAGCCCAACACTCTGAGGGCACACCAGGAGCCACGGCTGAGGACGCACCAGGAGCCCACCACGGCTGAGGACGCACCAGGAGCCAATCACGGCTGAGGGCACACCAGGAGCCCACCACAGTTGATGGCACACCAGGAGCCCACCACGGCTTAGGTCACATCAGGAGCCCACCTCGGCTGAGGGCACACCAGGAGCCCACCACGGCTGAGGGCACACCAGGAGCCCACCACGGCTGAGGGCACACCAGGAGCCAATCACGTCTGTTGGCACACCAGGAGCCCACCACGGATGAGGGCACACCAGGAGCCAATCACAGCTGAAGGCACACCAGGAGCCAATCACGGCTGAGGGCACAGCAGGAGCCAACACTTCTGAGGGCACACCAGGAGCCCACACGGCTGAGGGCACACCAGGAGCCCACCACGGCTGAGGACGCACCAGGAGCCCACCACGGCTGAGGACGCACCAGGAGCCCACCACGGCTGAGGACGCACCAGGAGCCCACCACGGCTGAGGACGCACCAGGAGCCCACCACGGCTGAGACACACCAGGAGCCCACCACGGCTGAGGGCACACCAGGAGCCCACTACGTCTGAAGACACACCAGGAGCCCACCACGGCTGAGGACACACCAGGAGCCCACCACGGCTGAGGGCACACCAGGAGCCCACCACGGCTGAGGGCACACCAGGAGCCCACCACGGCTGACAGCACACCAGGAGCCCACCACGTTGATGGCACACCAGGAGCCCACCACGGCTGAGGTCACACCAGGAGCCCACCACGGATGAGGGCACACCAGGAGCCCACCACGGCTGAGGGCACACCAGGAGCCCACCACGGCTGAGGGCACACCAGGAGCCCACCACGGCTGAGGGCACACCAGGAGCCCACCACGGCTGAGGGCACACCAGGAGCCCACCATGGCTGAGGGCACACCAGGAGCCCACCACGGCTGAGGGCACACCAGGAGCCAACCACGTCTGAGGGCACACCAGGAGCCAACCACGTCTGAGGGCACACCAGGAGCCCATCACGTCTGAGGGCACACCAGGAGCCTACTACGGCTGAGGGAGGGCACACCAGGAACCCATAACGGTTGAGGGCACATCAGGAGCCCACCACGGCTGAGGGCACACCAGGAGCCCACCAGGGCTGAGGGCACACCAGGAGCCCACCACGGCTGAGGGCACACCAGGAGCCCACCACGGCTGAGGGCACACCAGGAGCCAACCACGTCTGAGGGCACACCAGGAGCCCATCACGTCTGAGGGCACACCAGGAGCCCATCACGGCTGAGGGCACACCAGGAGCCCATCACGTCTGAGGGCACACCAGGAGCCCATCACGTCTGAGGGCACACCAGGAGCCCATCACGGCTGAGGGCACACCAGGAGCCAATACGGCTGAGGGCACACCAGGAGCCAATCACGGCTGAGGGCACACCAGGAGCCAATCACGGCTGAGGGCACACTAGGAGCCAATCACGGCTGAGGGCACACCAGGAGCCACCACATCTGAGGGCACACCAGGAGCCACTACGGCTGAGGGCACACCAGGAGCCACCACGGCTGAGGGCACACCAGGAGCCCACCACGGCTGAGGGCACACCAGGAGCCCACCACAGCTGAGGGCACACCAGGAGCCCACCACGGCTGAGGGCAAACAAGGAGCCCACCACGGATGTTAGCACACTTGGAGCCCACCACGGCTGAGGGCAAACCAGGAGCCCACCACGGCTGAGGGCACTCCAAGAGCCCACCACGGCTGAAGGCACACCAGGAGCCCTCCACGGCTGAGGGCACACCAGGAGCCCACCATGGCTGAGGGCACACCAGGAGCCCACCAGGGCTGAGGGCACACCAGGAGCCCACCACGGCTGATGACACTCCAAGAGCCCACCACGGCTGAACGCACACCAGGAGCCCACCACGGCTGAGGGCACACCAGGAGCCCATAACGGCTGAGGGCACACCAGGAGCCCACCACGGCTGAGGACACACCAGGAGCCCTCCACGGCTGAGGGCACTCCAAGAGCCCACCACGGCTGAGGGCACACCAGGAGCCCTCCACGGCTGAGGGCACTCCAAGAGCCCACCACGCCTGAAGGCACACCAGGAGCCCACCACGGCTGAGGGCACTCCAAGAGCCCACCACGGCTGAGGGCACACCAGGAGCCCGCCACGGCTGAATTCACACCAGGAGCCCACCAAGTCCCGTAGACCCCCAGCCTCTCTCGGTCCAGCCGGCGCTGGACACTGTCACCCCGCCGGTAGAACCAGCCAGAAAGGTTCAAAATCTACCAATAATCCTGTGATGCAAGGTGATATGTGCTCCAGGCGTCATAACAATCCGGACTATTGAATAGGAACGCAAAACGGCAGTATCAAAACTTAAAATCGCCCGAGATGAAGCAGGTGTCCAGACGGCCGTTCGTCGTCAAGCTTGAACCAGTAGTCC
This sequence comes from Procambarus virginalis, assembly GCA_020271785.1. Lineage (NCBI taxonomy): Eukaryota > Metazoa > Arthropoda > Malacostraca > Decapoda > Cambaridae > Procambarus > Procambarus virginalis. The sequence continues at coordinate 2,850 of WNGS01055411.1, forward strand.
ATCAAATAACTGGCGAAGCTAAGACTACCACTAAGATACTCCATTAGAATTAATCAAACTCTCAGCCAAGGCAAAATGCCTACAGTAGCACTGTGAGATCCTCACTACTCTGTTACTACAGTCTCTTGACAAGTATAGACAAACACCTCCAGAGTTAATCTACAGTTTCTTGGTGTATGGTGATAGTTCTGTGCCTCACATCCAATGCATGTCCAAGTGTGTTTGTTGGATAATAGTATTCAGCAGTAATACATGTCATCAATAATAACAGAGAGGACCCATAAATACAGTTTAATATATGACATTTATTGAAATAAAAGAAATACAACCAAATTTTCAAACTGGAATCACTGAAAAGTTTAAACAAAACCTCCTAATGGGTGTCAGCACAGCTAGTCTGCTAATGCCCCATTTATAGACAAAATTATTCTCTACTGCACATTACTTTTTTCTATACCTGTTGAATGCATGCAAGAGTGTCAAAAAACAATTAAATGGAAAATCTACTCGGAAAACAGAAGTTACTGAGGTTGTCGTCATCAACTTTACAAATACTTTAACAGTTAACTCATCAGCTCAAAGAACTGGGAAACGCATAAGTTATAAATCTACGGCCCTCTCTACTGGGTGGTAAACAATTTTGAGTCCTGCTAAAAATGTTACTGCAAGTGTCTCTGTTGCTACTTACTGGCTTATAACTGGGCCACTGCACTGCCGAAACTTTACTCTACAAGAATGTTACAGGTCTCTCACATGGCGACTGCTTCACTGCATTGTTCTTACCTTGAAGATTTCACAACGGATCCTTGCCGACCAGGACTGTCCATAGTTCTGTAGCACTCCTTGAGAAAACTGATGTGTAGTTATGCCTCGACTCCCCCCCCCCTCCCCAGCCACACGTTGGTCCTGCACAGCTCGTTGGATGGCCGTCACTCCATCCACCACACGTCAGCTGCCTCCCAGTGCTTCAACTCTGCAACATTCTGGAAAATCGATGAATTTCACCTATTTGAGAATCATTAGGCTTCTCCTCAGAACTTCAGAATGTCCCTGTTATCAACAAATTATGGACATAAGGTTTAAAAAAAATTCTTCTAAAACTCTGGAGGGATGCCAGGGAAGGCCTGGCTCACCTTCCCTCAACTAAAATTAAGCCAACATCCAGCCAATGAGACTTGTCAGAAAACCCGACACCATTTACTGGCATTTAATACAACAGGCAAATAATATTGCTGTTGTTTTGTAATAACAAATTAACCCTAGAAAAATTAAAAATTAACTCATAGAAAACGAGAGCATAGTGAAAATTTCCTCCAGTGGAAAACTGGGGATATCTTTGCCATGTCGTTATTAAATTCACCAGATATATTACTGGGATTCTTAATCCGAACGCAATGATCATTCTTAATACAGCAATCTCTGGAGTGTAAATATCATAAAAACATTTCCCTTGACTCAACTTAATTATTAGTACCAAAATAGAGTAAATGTGGGTCCCTTAACTACTTCTTGACATCTGGGTAAAACAACCAACATATCAGTGGGAGACGGCCAGAAGAGTTGCCATTAATTTTTAACACAACGAGTCTTGCTGGAGCAGACCAACTGTAATTTACACTTGGACCAGTGTAATGGGACTAATAGTGCTCCCTTTATCAACTCCAACTTCGTCTACAATAAGAGAAGGGTCTTCTCCAATTCCTTTACGATCTAGCTTACTACTGGCCAGTAACATTAGATTTAGGATATATTCTGGTCAGGACACATAAAAAGCCACCCAACAGTGTAAATATTATTTAACTCTTATTCAATGAATATAATAATAATAATAATATAATAATAATAATAATAATAATAATAATAATAATAATAATAATAATAATAATAATAATAATAATAATAATAATAATAATAATAATAATAATAATAATAATAATTTATTTAGGAAAAGTACATACATAGCTGCAGGGTAACAGTACAAACATTCTGTTAGATTTAAAGATAGAGGTAGTACATACAATACCTAAAGCCACTAGTACGCATAGCGTTGCGGGCAAGGTGAGGTGGGGAAAAAACCCACTTAGACTAAAACTTAATAGTAATTGAGCTTAAAGCATAAATTGCGTTGAAAGAAAAAAAATAAAACATAAAAAAAGAGGGGAACATGGTAGGAAATAGCCAATATACAAGTTGGTCAACAAACAGCCTTTTTTTTTAAATAGTAAGACATGGGTTGACATTTAGAAGTAAGGTAGGTTACATGGAGTTAATTATGTAGTACTTAGTTTTCATCTTAAACTGGTTGAGAGAGGTACAATCTTTGACATGATTGGGAAGGTCATTCCACATTCTGGGTCCCTTGATTTGTAGAGCATTCCTAGTTTGATTAAGTCTTACTATTGGAATATCAAATAGAAATTTGTTTCTGGTGTGGTTACCTTGAGGTGCTTCCGGGGCTTAGCGTCCCCGCGGCCCGGTCGTCGACCAGTGCCCATGAGTTCTGTTACAACCTTCTAGGAAGCGTTGAAGGTCAGGATTGATATTACAATTCAGAGTTTTGAATATATATAGTACACAAGAGAGGATGTGCAGTTACTTAATATCTAACATATTCAGAGATTTGAGTAAGGGTACCAAGTGCTGTCTTGGGCCAGAGTTAGATATTGTTCTAATAGCAGCTTTGTGTTGGGTAATTAGAGGACGTAAATGATTTTGGGTTATCTTGAGATGATTTCGGGGCTTTAGTGTCCCCGCGGCCCGGTCCTCGACCAGGCCTCCACCCCAGAAGCAGCCCGTGACAGCTGACTAACACCCAGGTACCTATTTTACTGCTAGGTAACTGGGGCAACAGGTGAAAGAAACTCTGCCCATTGTTTCTCGCCGGCGAACCCGGGATCGAACCCGGGACCACAGGATCACAAGTCCAGTGTGCTGTCCGCTCGGCCGACCGGTTCCCAAGTAGTAGTAGTAGTAGTCTACTACCGGGGTAGTAGAACCCCAAGCACAAATACCATAGTTGAGATAAGGATAGATGAGAGAGTAATAGAGTGTCACCAGGGCTGGGCGAGGAACATAATATCTGATCTTAGAAAGAATGCCAACAGTTTTAGAAACTTTTTTTTGCTATATTTAGAATGTGTCCCTGGAACACATTAACGATAATGTCTTGGTGTCCTCGACGATAACAAGTACCAGCTTGTTATCGTTGAGGACACCAAGGAATTTACCATCAACCTTATTACTGATTTGTATATTGTTTATTCTTAAATTAATTTCATTTGAGGATTTATTACCAAACGAAATATAGAAAGTTTTTTCAATGTTAAGGGTGAGTAGTTAGTAGTTAAAGATGGACTTTATTTAGTTCAGTATTCACAGCAACGTTTAGAGCAAGAGGGTCGGGACTGGAGAAATTGAAAGTTGTGTCATCAGAAAATAAGATTGGTTTGACCTTGACCTTGACCTTCCAAATAGGCATTTGGAAGGTCATTAATGTAGGTGAGAAAGAGGAGAGGGCCAAGTATGCTGCCCTGTGGAACACCGACGTTTATAGGGAGTCGGAGAAATGGAATTATTCACAGAAACATACTGGAGCCTGTCAGTAAGGTAGGACTGAAGGTACTGCAGGGAGTTACCGCTGACTCCATAATGATGTAATTTAAGAAGAAGGTTTTGGTGGTTGACAGTGTCAAAAGCCTTACGTAGGTCCAGAAATATCCCAACAGGGAACTCATTTTTATCAAGAGCTACATGTATCAAGGTAATCATACTAATAAGTGCATCGTTAGTGTTTTTTTGGGTCTGAAGCCATATTGACAAAAGCTTAGTATATTGTGTTAGGCTAGATAAGAGTAAAGCTGCTTGTAGATTAGTTTTCAAATATTTTTGACAAGTTTGGCAGAAATGATAAAGGTCTGAAGTTGTTGACATCAGTAAGATCACAACATTTATGGACTGGGGTTGCTCTCGCTTTTTTTAGAATATCTGGAAAAGTTTGGAGTTCAAGTGACTTGTTGTAGAGCAATGCAATGGCAGGGGCTAAAGATCTGGTGGCTTTTTGTAGATTAGAGTTGGTATCTCCGCAAGGGCACTGGACTTGGTCTCAAGGGAAAGGATTACCTTTCCCTTGAGAAATCCTAAGGAAAGGATTTTACGTCAGTGGAATTAGCTGGCGTTAGGTACAGAGACTGTGGGTAGTTACCTGTAAGATAGTCCTGAACATTGTACTGGAAGATGGAATATCATTAGCAAGGGATGAGCCAGTAGATGAGAAGAACCTATTGAATTTAATAGCAGTATCAGTGGCTGAAAGCAGACCGTCGTTATTGGACAGGATTATTGGTTTGTTATTTAAAATCATTTTTTATCCCAATATTTGTGAAATTGTGCTCCATGTTTTGTTGATGTTGCCCTTTGTTTGAGTAAATTTATCTTCGTTGTATTTAATTTTGGCTCTTCTAATTATTTTAGATAGTAATGATGAGTAATTCTTTGAAAGTTGTTTGGAGACAACACCTAACCTATATTTCTTCTCAAGGTCATGTTTTTATTAATAGATTTAAGTATCCCCTTTGTAAGCCAAGGATTGTTTATTCTTTTAGTTGTGACTTGTTTCGTTAACACTTGTTTTCGTTAGCATAGTGGGTGTTATAAAGGCTGAGATTTTTTGAAGAAATGATTGCATTGCTAGGTTGATGTCCCCTATGGTACCTAATTCGGACTCTCATTTGATATTAGCGGCAGCAGCTATAAAATGCCTATAGAAGTTTCATTGTGCAGCCTAAAGCTTATCTTCCTTGTATCTAGAAGTGGTTTGTAAATGTTGGTTAGGAGAAATTAGGGGTAATGGTCTGTAGTGCTATCAGTGAATTCCCTGAAGTAAGCGGAGAGGTTATGTTGGTCCAGCTGTAGTCAAGAGCTGTGACAGTACTATCCGTGATTCTAGTAGGTCTAGTGATTAAGGGTATGAGGAAGCAGGAATTCATACAGTTGAGGAAACTAGCAGCAGGAGGGTTATCAGGCTCGCAGGGGTCTGTGTTAAAGTCCCCAGAAATAATTAAGTGTTTTTGTTCAGTCTGTTCTCTAGTATTAGATTTCTAAGGTTAGAGTTAAATTCAGTCACATCAGTGTTAGGAATTCTGTAGACTGCTCCCACAGTCAGGACAGCCTCACTACCCTTGACTCTGAAACAGGCAAATATATACTCTCTACAAGGGTCTCTAGTTTTAATTACTTTTAAGCAAGTCAGTTCTTGGTGGTAGTAAAGAGAAGTACCACCAGTACCATATACTATATTTCCCCTGATATAGCTGCCATATTTAGGAGTACTGATATTATTTGTAAGTGCCCTTTGACAGGTGTAATTATAGAGGAAAAAGAATTAACACTAGTTACCTAGTACACCAGTACAAATATTAATGCCAACCTCAACCACGAGGATTATTTGGTGTGATCATCCTTGTTCATAATTGGTGAATCAGGCCCACTATATACAGATAAAACCTCCCCATTTTAGTTAATAATATATGTAGTCTAATACTGTAGTGAATGTCTACTAACCAATAATTTATATTGATAACTACATAAATAAACCATGAACACCCCCACAACGTGTAAGGAAAGTGATTTGTGAGTATTTTAAACCATACAGTATACTTTAAACATCAAATATTTTGCTATCAAAAATATAAATTAACGTAAAATATAAATTACTGTAACAATTTATATCAACTAAATAAATATAAATCTCACAGGTCACTTCCCTACATTAATAGTCCTTCGAACTGGATGAACCAGAAATACTACACTGGTCCATCAAATTAAATAAACCAGTGCAATTTAAGAATATTATAAAGATTGTCAGTCACAAGACCGGCGGCATACAACCCTAGGAAGCTCAGAGCCTTTCAGCGGCTTTGTGGAGGACACCCAACAATTTCGTGGTGTTTATATCTGCGGAGTGACAGTGCTTATATTAAAACCAGACAAATTACGGCTACGCCTTTGCAAGTTTATATACACTAAATTTGTGGTGCTTAATTAATTTGGTGAAAGGTGACTAATAACAGACTTAATACTTCTAGATAATACTAGAGGTTAATAAGAGACTAACATCACCAGTTGTGTATATAATTTCTCTTGAATAAAGAATTATTTAACATAAATAATCCAAATTTAATATATATTGCACTAGTATCATATTACCATGCCTAGTTGAACTAATAATTTTTCATTCTAGTCTAATTTAGTACCATAGTCTAGTTGTACTACATTGAATAACCTAGCACCATTAATTAATGGTGCAGACCCTATTTTGGGTGTGATTTATACCAACTCGAGTTGAGATGTGAATTTATAATTTACCCGTTTTATAATTGTTTACCTATATTCATTGCACCTTTGAGTGATTAATTTAATTAGTGTCTACACCAACCAGGGGTGATTTTGATGAGCTAACCTGATGGTACTTCCAATATTGACACTGGATTATCACTCAAATCATTTGTGTATGATTAATATATAATGTATACTAATTTTAAGTGCTAACCTCTAGAAAAGGTAGGATTATAACCTAGTAAATTACAAATTTTACCCTAGGCTACTACAATTGGTACTTGCTCAGAATTTATGAATTAATACCCCTGTTACCTTCACTACGAAATTATGGGGCCTAAAAACAGAATTCAGCAGCCAGTACAACACACGAAATGTCTAGTAAGAATATGTTGTACCACTGATCATATACTCACCTAATTGTACTCACCTAATTGTACTTGCGGGGGTTGAGCTTTGGCTCTTTGGTCCCGCCTCTCAACTGTCAATCAACAGGTGTACAGATTCCTGAGCATACTGGGCTCTATCATATCTACATTTGAAACTGTGTATGGAGTCAGCCTCCACCACATCACTACCTAGTGCATTCCATTTATTAACTACTCTGACACTAAAAAAATTCTTTCTAACGTCTCTGTGGCTCATGTGGGTACTAAGTTTCCACCTGTGTCCCCTTGTTCGTGTCCCACCCGTGGTGAAGAGTTTGTCTTTGTCCGCCCTGTCAATTCCTCTGAGAATTTTGTAGGTGGTTATCATGTCTCCCCTTACTCTTCTGTTTTCCAGGGATGTGAGGTTCAGCTCCTTTAGCCTTTCCTCGTAGCTCAATCCTCTCAGTTCCGGGACGAGCCTGGTGGCATACCGCTGAATCTTCTCTAACTTTGTCTTGTGTTTAACTAGGTATGGACTCCAGGCTGGAGCTGCATACTCCAGGATTGGTCTTACATAAGTGGTATACAGGGTTCTGAAAGATTCCTTACACAAATTTCTAAAGGCAGTTCTTATGTTGGCCAGTCACAACGGCCAACATACGGTCACAACGGACATGTGACTAGACAACTGAACAAGTGTGATCAATTGACCCGACAAATGTGATACCTAAAGTACTTGAAAACCATATAGAGGTGGGTAACTGAAAATTCCAAAGAACTACCGAGGCTGGGAATAATTATCTTGAAAACCTCATTCAACAAAATGCTGAACCCGACAATCTTCCATGCCTAAACGGAACAATATGTAGAGGATGTCCAAGTTCACCTTGATAAATTAATACAGTTCGTAAAAAAATTAAATATAAACTCTGTCTCTCAAAATGCTCTAACAACAAGTGGAGCTAATACATCTGACCCATTCAATGACGTTCTTCTTACTGCCATTGATCTACCTCAATTTCATGGCAGAGAAGAGGAAAATTTCGAATGATACTGGAACACGTTCGTTAGTGAACTCTAAAAGTTTTATTAACAAAACAAAGAAATTCCTTTATTTGCAAAGTACCCTTAAGGGTTGAAACAAAGACAGTTATTGTTCATCTGATTCCAAATGATGATGACTACAATACTGCTATACAGTTGTTAGAGGTCAACTATAGTAACCAAGAGATTGATATAGCTAACCTCTACTATAAACGTAGAGCAATACCAACACCAGAAAGACCAGCTGAAGCTATACAACAATTTAGACTCCAAGTGGAGTCACTAGTCAAAGCTCTTGCTGCCAAGGCAGATGTTCCTAGGGCAGAACGGGTGTTAAACTTAGAGATTTAGAGTAAATTCCCAAAAGAAATTTTAGCCTCCATCTGTTCTCATTTTCGGCCAGACATCCTCACATCTGGATGAAATATTTAATGGATTAAGGATGACAGTGAACTGCATGAGAGCCCATGAGACAATGGCACCAGCAAACTGTTCTTCAACTGACAAGTCTAAACCGACGAACTCCATTCAGGACCCAAGTAATAATAATCAAACAAAGAGTACAATAAGTACTCCATCTAAATTTAAACAATCTATTTCCTCACCAAAGTGGAACCAAGGCAGAGTGGGCATATATGTAGTGGGACCCCTCCAAGCCTATAGTCAATATGTCATCCAAGACGATGACTCCAAAGGGTGCTGTGAGCTATGGAACATGTTTGTTCTGCCAAGAGAAACATTAAATGTACCACTGCACCAAATTTCCTGATCGAGACACCCTTGTTGAGCGACTCAAAGAGTTGCAAAATTGCCCGAGGTGCCTCAGGAAACACAACCTCCTAGACTGTGAGGCCCAATTACCCATCTGCAATAAGTGTAACAAGGGTCAGCATCATGCAGCATTGTGCGGAGACACAAAAACAAAGTCTCCAAATCCCAAGGTGAAAATCGATATTCCCACCACAGTACAGTACTGCAAGGTGCCACAGAAAATCAGTGTCCTACCGACAAAGACCAAGAATTCTTCGACTTTGCCAGGGTCAACTCAACCAAATATGTGTATGCCAAGTTAGGTATAGCTCAACTCACCATCCAAGAGAAGAGGGCCAGGGTCCATCCCTGTAGGTTGTTTGACCAAGAGTCCCAAACAACATTTGTCACTAGAAATGTGGCAGATGATCTACAATTAAAGCCTGTAAAATAGGTGACCTTAAATATTTCGGGGTTCCTAGCTGATACAGGACCTCAAGTCTACCAGGTGGTACAGCCATCGGTACGATTAGGCAGCTACGTCTGTCAGATACCAGCCATTATGGTGGACACAATTCCAATAGACCTACATGTACAAGCTCTGCGAGCTACTGCAAAATTCCTGAGAAATAGAGGAATAAAATTGGCAGATAAAATTAAGTCTGATCACCTCACCGGCTTCATAATTTTTGTAGGTGAGGACTACTACCACCAATTCATCAGTAGCCCTACTAAATATCAGCGCATAAACATGTTAAATTCAGCAGCAGACAAATTACTCACAGGCCCAGTATATAGCCTGAGGAGACCAATGTCTGCAGACAAACAGTACCAATAGAACACACCCTCGACCTCTTCCATCCATCAAGGGTCAGCCCTCGTCATGGCCATTGTGGATTTGTTCAATACCAATAGAAATTTAAATTTATCATCTGATTATGCAACTCCAGTAGCATTATACTATTGAGATTACAGGTGACTATAACAGAGGTTGAACTTAATATCATCATTTAAACCTGAAGATGAGTTCATGAGGCCTCAGTGGAAAATCAGTGAACAGTAGCCTAAACAGCTACAAGTCACCTGCGACTAATGTTACTGAACCCACTGCAGTCTCAGAATCATAATTGACTCTATTGATTGAATATTCAACCTTCTGAATCTAATAACCACATTAAATTAAATTTGTCAGCAAAAATAAACTCCAACAAATAAGCACAAGGGAGCATGACTATATAAATCCAACAACTGATGTTGGTACGTTTATTATTTAAACAAGATGTATTCCATGGGCCTCAGTGTTCATATATCAGTAACCAGTTATTAAATGTACAAGCTTCAAGTTAACAACTATTGTCACTGTTACCACTGCAGTCCCAGAATCATACTTGACTGTAGTATTCACATTCAGTCCTCTGGGGTTAAATAAAATAATTAGGCTAGAAATTTCACCTCCCAAGAGTTAACAGAGAAATCAAATCGCCAAAGAACTCCAACCCTTGCAACTCTAGTACGGGACATCCATCTTATCTTGAGGTTATCTTGAGATGATTTCGGGGATTTTAGTGTCCCCGCAGCCCGGTCCTCGACCAGGCCTCCACCCCCCAGGAAGCAGCCTGTGACAACTGACTAACACCCAGGTACTAATTTACTGCTAGGTAACAGGGGCATAGGGTGAAAGAAACTCTGCCCATTGTTTCTCGCCGGCGCCTGGGATCGAACCCAGGACCACAGGATCACAAGTCCAGCGTGCTGTCCGCTCGGCCGACCGGCTCCCCATCCTGTATGAACTGATGCACAAATGTGTGAATACTAAATATTAACATCAAATTAATCTAATAAATCTGAGGATGAGTATCAGTGTTCATCTGGTGTAAATTTTGGACTTCGACTCGTGTTTAGCCCTCTCGGGAATTGTCAGAAAACCTGACATCATTTACTAACATTTAATACATTAGGCAGATAATATTGCTGCTGTTGTTTTGCAATAACAAATTAATCCAAGCAAAGGGTTAATTCACATAGGTACCCTGGTACTGTGGTCTGTCTCCGGGTCAATAGCACCTAAGTCCTGCAATCCGACTCTAGGAGGAAAAAGAGGGCTTTAGATCCTCTAGCACGAACTATTATTAGCGAGTTGGGACCTCGCCGATAGTTCTCGTCACCAGTTGACACTCGCACCCTTACTCGTCGGTCAGACTGATGGTATTTACCCAAGGTAGGGAATTGGCGTTCTTTCTTTTGAGCACAAAGTTCGCTAATTCTGTAAATACCATATTCAATTTCAGTGGGTACCTTTGCTTATGTTCTATAGTGACTTGGCAAGGTATGACTACATTTTTTGGACTACCTCATTTATTTTGAAGCCATTTAGTGTTTCACTTGTCTTTTAAACTCAGTTTCCACTAATTAGTAGGATTTTCTTGCCTTTATCCTCCCACAGTGAGTACCAGGTACAAGATTTCCTGCGACCTTATTCATTTACCATCTTGAATTAACTTTAATTATTAATAATTCCCCACAGGATAGGTATCAGTTGCCACGTTTCCTGTTTCTGACATTCACCATATTCTCACTGTATATTCGTGTCTCCTTTATTTTGCTATATTTTCACAATGTTCCGCCTACAAGCTTTCAAGGCAAATCCAGAAGGTGAAATAGGGAACTTACGTCATGCAAGAAGGGTCGAATTGATAACTCTTGCACACGAGTATCAATTGGAAGTTCCACCTGGCGCCAACAAATATACAGTAAATAATATAATTGTAGATCATCTTTTGGATGAAGGGAAGATAGATTCTGATACTCATGACCAATACACTATTTCAGATAAACATGACTTGACAGCAATAAAACTTAAGTTAGAACTTGCTAAGATCGAGCGGGAGCAACAAAAGGAAGCAGCTGCAATCAAAGAGCGTGAAGCTGCAATCAAAGAGCGTGAAGCTGCCCTCAGAAAGGAAGAACAAGAGCGTGAAGCTGCAATCAAAGAGCGTGAAGCTGCCCTCAGAAGGGAAGAACAAGAAAGAGAAATCCGCCTCAAGGAGCGTGAGGCAGCCCTGGCCAAGGAAGCAGCTGCCATCCGGAAGGAAGAAAGTGAACGTGAGTTGGCCTTATACAAACAGCGACTCGAGATGCAACGTGACCACGACAAACGACAGGCAGAAGCAGCTCTAAACTGTCGTGACCGAGAACTCACGAGGGACGCTGCACACCAAGCTCAACTCCAGCAAGCGGCAGCTAGTCTTCCTCCCAGTTTCAATGTCTCCCATGCAAGTAAGTTAATGCCCCCGTTCATCGAAACGGAGGTTGATGTGTTTTTTACCACTTTTGAGACCCTTGCTGATCAACTTAATTGGCCTGACGACCAATGGGCTACCCTTCTCCGAGTACATTTAACAGGTAGAGCAGCAGTCACACTCAGCACTTTGGCATCAGAAAACGACTACACCACCCTGAAGCAAGCTGTGTTGGACGCCTACCTTCTCTCCACCGAAAGCTATCGACGAAAGTTTCGTGACTACGTCAAGGCAAGTACCACCACCTTCTTAGAATTTGCTAACACCAAACGAAGATATTTCATGAAATGGCTGGAGGCAGCACATGTTTCTACTTTTTCAGAGCTTGTCAACCTCATACTGGTTGAAGAATTTTTGAGACGTGTACCTCCTCCTGTCCGCCTATACTTAGCAGACAAAGAAGAGACGGATTTGGTGAAGTGCGCGAAGTCAGCTGACACTTACAGCCTCATCCACCGGCTGACACCAGAACCTACCAGCAAGAAGTCTTGGTACAGTTACGAGAAAGCGAGCCCAGATCAAGGTACCTCTCAACTGTACTGCAGGTATTGTCGACTATATGGACACACCATTGACAAATGTGGTAAGTCCCAATCTAAAGGTAACATCGAACCTCCTAAGTCTAAACCTACTCACCCTAAGTCCGGTAAGCCTGTAATGAATGTTGGTGTTCATGCTAATGATCTCTCTCTCTTTAGCAAGCATCTATATCCAGGAACTATCTCTACCCACGGTTCAGATTCAGAGGGACGTTTTGGACTTAAGATCCTGCGGGACACAGCGGCTCTACAATCGATCGTCTTGAAATCAGCTGTGCCCAACGTCGCCTACACAGGAGAGACTGTGTTCATCACTGACCTTACTGCTACAACTCCTTATCCCCTTGCCAGAGTTTACCTAGATTGTCCCTTCGTGACCGGTGAAGTCCAAGTCGCCGTCAGGGAAAAGCCTTTTCCCATGCCTGGAGTGCAACTTCTCCTGGGCAACGACTTGGCAGAAGACCAACAACCAAACAACCTGATCGTCAAGGACATATCCGAGGTAAGCAACTCTGTGTTGGATAACCCGATTTTTGAGCATGTTCCAGCAAAGGTTCAAGAGAGTGATGAAGGTTCTCCTCCTGTTATGGTGACCACCCGTGCTCAAGCTGCACGACCACAGCCAGCTGACTCTACTGCTACCGCTGTCCCTCAGGACCCTCCGATACTACCCCCTAACCTGACCGCTGTGGAGTTCCGTAAGTTACAGAGAGATGATCTTACCTTGACACCATTATTCTTTCAGGCTGAAACCCAATCCGACAGTGTTCCTGGGTTCTTTATGGAGAACGAATTACTCTATCGCAGGTATAGACCCAGTAAACTGAAGGACGAGGACGATTGGGCAGACGTTGAACAACTAGTGATTCCTACCAGCCTGCGGCCCACGATTCTACACCTGGCCCACGGCGCTTTGTCACACTACGGGTTCAACAAGACTTACCATGGAATTCGACAAGACTACTACTGGCCAGGTATGGTTAACGACGTCAAGAATCATGTCAAATTATGCCACGTGTGTCAGTTAGCCGGGAAACCGAACGTTTCCATTCCCAGAGCACCACTGATACCCATCCAGGTGCCTGAGGAACCGTTCCACAAACTTATTATTGACTGTGTTGGTCCTTTGCCTCGGACCAGTGCAGGCAATGCATATATCTTAACCATCCTGTGTCCTACCACCAGATTTCCGATAGCAGTTCCAGTGAAAAATATTACGGCTGCTACAGTGGTGAAGAATCTACTGAAAATCTTCACCCAGTATGGATTTCCGAGGGAGATTCAGAGCGACTGTGGCACCAACTTCACCAGTGATCTCTTCAAACGGACTCTGGAGGAGTTCAACATCAAACAGGTACTGTCCAGCCCCTATCATCCTGCTTCACAGGGTTCTCTCGAGCGTAGTCATCAAACCATCAAGGCACTCTTAAAAAAGTTTTGTAATGAGACCTCAAAGGATTGGGATAGGCAAATTGATCTCATCATGTGTATTTTCAGAAGTCTTCCCAACGAGTCACTAGGAGTATCTCCTTATGAGATGCTCTACGGACGTAAGTGCCGTACACCTCTCAAGGCTTTCAAGGATTCTCTACGTGATGCCACCTTCAGTGAGCATCAGAATGTGCCCCAGTATCTTCAAAATCTCCGACACATTCTAGAGAGGGTCCATTCCTTTGCCAGCAACAACCTACAGAAAGCCCAGGAGAGGATGAAGACTCGTTACGACCAGCACTGTAAAGTAAGGAAGTTTAAACCAGGAGACTTAGTGCTTGCCTATTTCCCTATCCCAGGTTCTCCTTTACAGAACAGGTTCTCAGGACCCTACCGTGTTAAGGAGTGCCGGAACAACTTCAACTACGTTCTCGAGACCCCCGATAGGCGGCGGAAGACCCAGCTGTGCCACATCAATTTACTCAAGCCCTACCATGGGGTTCCTCCCACTGTGTTAACCAATTTCACCTCATTTACAGGTCCATATAGCCACAGTGAGACCTTCCCTGCTTCTCCTTCCGAAAGCACTGACACTGAGACAGCGCTTTCTAATTCGGAAATCCTTACTGACCTTCACAATCATTTTCAGGACGATAATAGTGCTTCACTCATCAAACTCATCAGAGAACATCAGGAGTTGTTTCGAGATGATCCCCAAGAGTGTACTGTGACTCGGCACGACATCCAACTGCTACCTGACACCCAGCCGATTCGCCAACCGTTCTACCGAATCAGCCCTAGCAAAACGGAAGTCATGCGGGCTGAGGTACAGTATCTCTTGGACCATGGACTGGCTACCCCCTGTGAGTCCCCCTGGGCCTCACCATGCATCCTGGTACCCAAACCTCACGGCAAAATCCGTCTGTGCACGGATTATAGGAAGTTGAACCAGGTCACAGTGAAGGACGCCTACCCAATACCCAGGATAGACGACATATTGGATGCCATTGGTAATGCCCGCTACCTGTCTCAGGTAGACTTACTCAAGGGCTACTACCAGGTGAGTTTAACGGAGCGAGCTAAGGTACTGTCCGCCTTTATAACCCCGTTCGGGCTTTTCAGGTACAATCGCCTTCCCTTTGGACTCTGCAATGCCCCGGCCACCTTTCAGAGAGCTGTCAACCGCGTCATCCAGGGCTTGGACAACACCTACGCCTATTTGGATGACATCGTGGTAGCATCCAACACCTGGAGCGAACACCTGCTCCAGCTACAACGATTGTTCTACAAGCTCCTGAAAGCCGGCCTCACCATCAATCTGGGCAAGTCCACCTTCGCGAAAGGTAAAGTGCGGTACCTGGGTCATGTTATAGGGAGTGGCAGCCTGGCTCCGTTAAATATCCACATTCAAGCAATCCAACAGTATCCACAGCCTACTACCAGGAAGCAGCTCCTGCGCTTCCTTGGTCTTGCTTCCTATTACCGTAGGTTTGTGAAGAATTTTAGCACTGTTGCAACCCCATTAATCACCTTAACCAGTCCCAAGCAACGGTATAATTGGACCAGAGAGCAAACCGTTGCATTCGAACAACTCAAATTCCTCCTCTGTTCTAATCCTATTCTCGCCTCACCAGATATCAAGAAGCCTTTCATCCTCCATGTCGACGCCAGTGGTACCGGCATCGGAAGTGTCTTAATGCAGCAGCGAGGCGAGGAGGTTCTACCTGTCAGCTACTACAGTTGCAAGTTGAAGCCTCATCAGAAAAACTACAGTACTATAGAGAAGGAACTCCTCTCCATCGTCCTGAGCTTACAACACTTTGCACCATATCTGCACGGTGCTAGGTCCACTACCATCTATTCGGACCACAACCCTCTGAGATTCCTACATCAAGCCCAATTTAATAACCAACGTCTGCTGCGATGGGCTTTATATCTTCAAGGCTTCAATTTAAAGATCTGCTACATCAAGGGGCCTGATAACATCATCGCTGACGCCCTCTCCAGAGTGCATGAGGTAGAGGCAGCTCCACCTCCCACTCTACCTCCCGTGAACGTGACTCAACCGGAACAGCAGGCTTCGGGGGAGAGTTGTGACGATAATCTCTTATCAGAGATTTAGCCTGCTATTTCCTTACTTCATCACGTTCTCAACAATATGCAAGATACGTTTTATAGTGGCTTAACGTATATATCAAGACAGCCACACGCACCTGCAACTCCCTCCTCCCCCCCTCTCCAGCACCTGCTGCACACCTGGTCGACTTGCCAACTACTGCTCCCAGCAAACTAGCGACTTGCGGCCGTCCTGCGTTCTCATTGGCCGCCAACCAACACACCACCCCGCTCCACGCCAATCACATTTCATCGCCAGTCATTGTTGGAGTCCCTTGCAGCTCTCTCAGCCAGAATATATCTCGTGCTCCTGCTGTGAACACCTAATTTGACCCACCTCGTGTGATCAAATAAGAGGTTTATAGCTAGCGCATATATTCCCAGCACCATTTACTTTGTTAACGTAACCAGTTCCCCCCTTTTCAATTTGTTATAATTTTATGTATTTTTCTTTTACATTATTTTAAATGCCAAGGAAGTGTCTTTATTTTATTTTGTTTTCTAGATTAAGTAAAGTATTTTTTATATTTTGTGTTTTCGTGTATCTTGCCTTACCACAGATTATCAGACAAGCAGTCACTCTTTTTTTTTTTTTTTTTTATATAAGTTAAATGTATGTGGCCCAGCATTGACACCTGCTATTTGGAAGACTGCCGACCACCATTTCCAACACGTTACCGTCACAATATATATATATATATATATATATATATATATATATATATATATATATATATATATATATATATATATATATATATATATATATATGTATATATATATATATTATATATATATTATATATATATATATATATATATATATATTATATATATATATATATATATATATATATATATATATATATATATATATATATATATATATATATATATATAAAAGGCCACAGGGATAAGAGTCTCGTCAGATGTAGAATCATTGTTTATCAACGTACCTGTGGATGAAACAATCGGGAAGATAGCGGACAAAGTGTATCGTGATCCAGCTTGTACTCCTCTTGACATACCAGAAAATCATATTTATGAAACTACTCCAACCTTACAATAAAGAGGCAACCGTCTGGAGCCCAGATGGGCACATGTATAAGCAAGTGGATGGAGTCGTTATGGGTTCTCGCCTAGGTGTCCTGCTTGCGAACTTCTACATGGGTACCATCGAGCAAGTCTTAGTTAACATGGACTTAAAATCCGCCATATACTGCAGGTATTGCAGGTATGTTGACAACATTTATATGCAGGTATCTGATGCCAGACGTCTGCAGGAGCTGAAGAAGGCATTTGAGCTTAATTCTGAGTTGAGTTTCACTTACGAGATGGAGAAGGGTGGGAAGCTACCCTTTCTAGATGTAACAGTCACTGAAAGGAGAGGAGGCTTCCACACTGCAGACTACACTAAGGAAACAAACATAGAAATGTGCCTCAATGCCAATAGTGACTGCCCAGACAGGTACACGAGGAGTGTTGTCAACGCTTACATCGACCATGCTCTCAGTCACAGCTCAGGATGGAAGCAAGTCGATGAAGAACGCTGTAGGGTAAGGCAGGTCCTAGTCAACAATGGCTTCTCTAATGGTTTTGTTGAAGACATCATAAAAAGAAAGGTAAAACGCTATGCAACCTCTGAGGAGTCAACTAACATCACATGTACCCCCTATTAGACTATTTTACTAGAACTTCTTTTCGACGACTCATAAAATGGAGGAAAGGGTCCTGAAAGATATTGTGATAGGAACATTATCCCTATAGACATAAATCAGAAAATACAATTGACAATTTACTATAAAACAAAAAAACGGCCAATCTACTCATGAAAAACTCTCCAGATACCAAGCAGAACTCCTTAAAGAAAACCAACGTCGTCTATGCCTTCGAATGCCCACTTGGGGACTGTATGCCCTAAAGAACACAGTATATAGGCAAGACAACAACAACGTCTCTTTCCAGGCGATTAACAATGCATAAATAACAGGGCTCCATCAAGGAACATATAATCTCTTCTCACAACCAGACCATCACCAGAGAAATCTTAACAAACAACACAGAAATCATCGATAGATACAGCGGTAGCAGAAGGCTCGACATCTGCGAGGCACTACACATCAAAAAGTCAACACCAGCAATCAACAGCCAATTAATTCACAACTATATTCTACCCACTTCAAAACCCCGAACCAATATAGAAGCATCAAGTGGAAGTATGGGCCAATAGGCTTTCTGCAGTTAATTCCATTCTTGTTTTTATACCCATTGGTTCGTGTTCTTTCATCTCAGCAAACACAAAACGTTGTGCACACCTTCATCAAAGTTTCAACATGGTTGTGGGGAGAGGTAAGTTTCATGTATGGTTCAACAAGCACATGAGCAACCTTTAACTACGAATGGCAAAAGTATTTCTTTATGTAATACAACAAATGCTGCCCTTTCTTACGCTAGTTTCATCTTTATTTACTAAAAAAATATTTTGTTCATGTTTAAATATTAATTTTATGTACATTATACACATAAATTGTGAATGCTGTGACTTGGTTGTGTGATAGGTGTGCGAAACATTTACTTTTTATTATGATCTTGCTAAAAATTGTTTTTATAACCCTGTTTGCTAAATGCTGTATTCAGTAATACTGTTTTTATGTTTATATTATATTTTGGTACTTTATGTATAATACATCAACATAAATAGAAAATGTTGCTGCATAGGTGTATGAAGGACACACGCAACATTTAATCTACCATTTTTTCTAATAATAGAAAAAATCCTAAAAAAAAATTCTAATAATAGAAAAAACTCTAATAAAAATTAGAGTGCATCAAAATACCTCTTTATCACATGCATCTGTATTATAGTAGATTTTACATTAAATATCACTGAAGAACAAATAGGTGAGTACAACTAGGCAAGTACAACAACATGAGTGCAACTAGGAGAGTACATGTAGCTAGGTGAGTACACCTTGGTGAACACTGTCTGATGGATACAAGTAGCTGAGTACAACTGCATGAGAGCAACTAGGGGAGTGCATGTTGGTGAGTGCAACTACACGAGAACAACTAGGTAAGTGCATGTAGGTGAGTACAACTACACGAGAACAGCTAGGTGAGTGCATGTAGGTGAGTACAACTCACCATGCAACACCTCAGAACTACAGAAGTCAAGGAACAGGAGGGGAAGGGGAGTATGGAAGTGCATCTATACTGCACTTAGGGAAAAGAGGAAGGAGTAGGGCGAGGAGGAAGGAGGAAGGCGAGGAGGAAGGAGGAGAAGGGCAGGAGGAAGGAGGAGGAGGGCGAGAGGAAGGAGGAAGGGCGAAGAGGAAGGAGGAGAAGGGCGAGGAGGAGTAGGGCGAGGAGGAAGGAGGAGGAGGGCGAGGAGGAAGGAGGAGGAGGGCGAGGAGGAAGGAGGAGGAGGCGAGGAGGGAGGAGGAAGGAGAAGTAGGGCGAGAAGGAAGGAGGAGGAGGAGGAGGGCGAGGAGGAAGGAAGAGAGGGCGAGGAGGAAGGAGGAGGAGGCGAGGAGGAAGGAAGAGAAGGGCGAGGAGGAAAGAGGAGTAGGGCGAGGAGGAAGGAAGAGGAGGGCGAGGAGGAAAGAGGAGGAGGGCGAGGAGGAAGGAGGAGGAGGTCGAGGAGGAAGGAGGAGAAGGGCGAAGAGGAAGGAGGAGAAGGGCGAGGAGGAAGGAGGAGTAGGCGAGGAGGAAGGAGGAGTAGGGCGAGGAGGAAGGAGGAGTAGGGCGAGGAGGAAGGAG
>WNGS01055413.1:7671-19306 GCA_020271785.1 Procambarus virginalis
CTACCTCCTCATCACAAGCGACTTGAGAATGGTCCAGGACGGACCGAAACGTCGTCGTCCCTTCAACTTCTAGTGTGTGGTCTGGTCAACATACTTCAGCCACGTTATTGTGACTCTTCGCCTGCATATCTATCGTAGTCAGCGTATCGTAGTAGCATGAGGGCCTATCATGCCAAATTTTCTTAAATATTAAATTTCCATTTAACTTTATCCAATGTATTGAGTTACTTTTCCTCCTTATGACCATGATAGATATATTTAAGGACGAGTCAAAACTAACTTATAAAATTGACCTTAACTAAACATGTTTGTTAATACAAACATGGGTAAAAATGATACCGAAATTAGGCATTATTAGCTATTTAATATATCTGACGATATTTGTTGGTTTTTCAGTTTGTTGTTTTGACTGTTAGGCAAAAATGTCCTTACGTACTAGGCCTTGTAGTGCAGATGTGGCTATTAGGCATTACATATTAAGTGGGGGTGGCCGTGGCGCGTTTAAATCTTCCCCCAATAACACTGTACGGCCGTTCTCTCAATATGAAAGATTGATATTAAATTGGAACAGTAATACCTGCAAATTTAAAATTGCTCCACAAACCAAATTCTCTACGTCCAATCAACGCTGCTCGGCCAAGCCAAAGGATCTCCAACGAAAATCTGGCTGAACAAAGCGGGAGGCATATTTTTGGCCTGGACGCGTTCCCACGACTCCTGGCCGAGGGTCTCCTAGTGCGGCCCACCGAGTCAGGAGACACCCTTGTCTGCCCTCCTTTATCTCTGCTTTACAGACTTCTTAGCCGAGAAACTCGAGACCCGACGGGACTTGTATAGGTGCAGCGGAGGTACCGGATGTAGGCTACGTGAGAGGGAAGGAGTGTAATTGTTGCCTCAGCGTTTGTCTGTTCTGGATGGTGACTGGAAGATGCGATGGAGCTTATACGTTGATTTCTAAAATTATTTCGGTTTTATTTTTTTGGGGTTTGTCAGCGCAGACTACTTATCGCATGCTTTTGTTTGGCTAACCTTCCTGTGTAATGGGGATTTTTAGCATCATGTAACTAGTTTTTCTTTTTTACACTGTACTCCCCTTCATTCAGTCTAGGGCAGATGTACCTAAATGTGTTAAAAAATACATGTAACAATTGGGTGGGTTTAACGTCAGGAAAGCAAATTCACAATGACTTGCACTCGGAGACAGATTTAAGAATAGTATCAACCATATAGTGTGTGATACAGCAGAACATAATTTTAGAAAAATCCTGAAAATTCTAGACAACAAATGAACATTTTTTTTGTTTGAACGCGTAAAAAGCCTTGATATGATAACAGTCTCGACAGTGTCCACGTCAATATGGAACACAAGCAAAGTGTTTCTTAAGACCTTAGCTGTGTTTGCTACATTGTCTTCCCGGCTTGCTACCTTCATTTGATAAAGTTCTTCAGTTCTAAAGTTCATACTTCAGAATATAATTAAACGCCACAAACCGTGAGAAGAACCGTGTTCTAGTGATTGTGAGAAGGACGGAGGCCAGTTTTCAATCATTTAAATGCCCCAAATATAATTTAAAATTTCTATCGTCAAAAAGTAAGATTCATAAGATTCATGGCACCATCACAACGCTCCTTCGGTCAGGAAGAATATATTTTACCAAGAAAAAGTTGAATAACGAAGTTGGTTAAGGATAATGCCAGGAACGGATGATCAGAAATGTAACCTTGTTGACAATGGATATTGTAACGGATATGTGGAGGTCATCAAAAGCAAGGTGACCCGCCATGTTGCCAGCGACGAAGAGGTCAACATTGTCTGCTAAAGAGATTGAGTGAAATTGTTCCATGCGGAGATATGGCTTTCAATTAGACGAAGAGATGAATCTTGCACCGTGAAGATCTAAATAGTTTCTGTTTAATGGAAAAGCTACCGTAAGGGAGACGTTACCAGGTTGTGCTTGAGGGTGTGCGTGCGTGCGTGCGTGACGTAGCGTCAGTGAGTGCATGACAGCCGCCATGTGTGTGTGTATTGTGTAAGGCAGACTGTGTGCTCTTGCCATACTCTTTAAGATTACATTCCAGTTTAATTTCGTCTAACTGCGACTAGACAAAAGTTAGTGAAGTAGGGTAATATAGTTTGTCCGCGTTGAGTATTTAGTTTTGTGTGCTTGTCTGAAGCTCTCGTTAGTTGACGGAAAAATCGGGAAACTGAAACTTCCTTTTAACCTACTGAATGATTGGTTGTCATCACAGTCGCAGATGATTGTCATCAAATTTGAATAACAGGTGGAGGTGAACGCGAACTCGGCTCGATGGAAAACTGGCGGATAGGTTGAAATGATGTCAACGTTCCGGTGAGAATGGTCGTCAGTCTACCTAACACAAATGTTCCACATACTCGGGTAAATGTCATGTGTAGATGACATTTACCCGAATATGACATTCACTGCATAACACTGACGCATGTCTGCTATGTCCAGTAGCTTATACTAATATATCTGCGTATATACATCTTTTCGTAATTCCATTTCTTATTTACCAGTCGGCCTGGGAACACAGCAAGACACTCGCTGCTAGAGGGTCTAGGAACTGGCCCGTGACTGTCAGCGTGTTGACTCGACTCATTGTTAAGACACATGTTAATACAATCACACCAGTCTCCACTGTACCTCGCTCCTCCATATATTGCTGCATCCTTCTACCCGACTACGTATAATGACAGAGTGCTTTCTCAGCAAGTTATATATGTGCTTGATTCTTCTATTATAAGTAACGTAACCACAAGCTAAGACGGGGTCTCTGTAATTATTTCTCGGTGAGCCGTGGACTCCTTATGTACTTTTGATATGATTTTATGTGCACTTTTGTGTGGTCTCGGTGCTCCTAGTGTGCTCTCACTTCACATAAGTTCCCTTAATGACCCTGAATACTATTAAGTGAACCCCCCCCCTCCCACTTCAGACACGGTTTACTAGATATTGTATCGTCTATATACAATTTTATAGAGGATAATCATTGCCAAAACATCAGATATTTCAGCCAAAGATGATCTGCTGGCAACTCTGCTCAAACTCCTTACAAATATAAAAGAAAATCTTGGAGGGTATCCACAATAACGCAGCACTAGGCTATGTACTGCAGCTCTAGGCTATGTACTGCAGCACTAGGCTATGTACTGCAGCACTAGGCTATGTACTGCAGCACTAGGCTATGTACTGCAGCACTAGGCTATGTACTGCAGCACTAGGCTATGTACTGCAGCACTAGGCTATGTACTGCAGCACTAGGCTATGTATTGCAGCACTAGGCTATGTACTGCAGCACTAGGCTATGTACTGCAGCACTAGGCTATGTACTGCAGCACTAGGCTATGTACTGCAGCACTAGGCTATGTACTGCAGCACTAGGCTATGTACTGCAGCACTAGGCTATGTACTGCAGCTCTAGGCTATGTACTGCAGCACTAGGCTATGTACTGCAGCACTAGGCTATGTACTGCAGCACTAGGCTATGTACTACAGCACTAGGCTATGTACTGCAGCACTAGGCTATGTACTGCAGCACTAGGCTATGTACTGCAGCACTAGGCTATTATATATTCTCAAACCTTCTGACTTTTGCTTCATCTCTGATGACATATCGGTTCTCAAACTATGATCAATATACAATATTCAATAGTCGCAAAATATCCACGCTTCCGAATCACAATTTATTTAATAATATTCTCCCTGGTAGCCTCATTCTGAAGAATACTAAGTTGTTCTTAGTATTCTTGCTCCCGACAATCACTTTTAGTCATAGTTAAACAACAAAGTATAAAAGTGTGGTTTAATTTGATAGTTAACTATGAAGTAATAGTGTAAGGCTTGAAAAGATCAGCACAAAAACTAGTTCGACTTATCAGCTGGATCTTGTCCTTCAACGGGTTGTCGTTATTCTATTGACTAGTTCCTTTGTCGCTGGTTCACCAGTCGGACTCTCAGACTTTCTATGAATCCTGCGCACTCGACCTGATAGGCGATTGACTACATCGATAACCCGTCCTGATCGGCGATTAACTACTTCGATAACTCGTTCTGTTTGGAGTTGCCAATAGTCTCAAGAAGTTCAACAGAAAGCCTTCTGTCTTCCTGTATGACTGGCCAGACAGGCTAACCGTAGCCCGTGCTTCTTGCCCCGCTCCTGTGCCAGGTAAGTTTACGGGCTCACCATAGCCCGTGCTACTTGGAACTTGTTCCGAGTTGCTGAATCTATAACAACAACAACAACAGACTGGCCAGAGTGAAACTGCTTGAAAGTTGAGGGTTCCCGTGGAAGACGGACAGTACTTGGGATACCTGAAGACAGGTGTACTTCTACAGAGGGCGCCTGACAACTGGGTGGACAGCGCTTCAGATTCGTAGTCCTGAAGTTCCGGGTTCGATCTCCGGTGGAGGCGGAGACAAATGGGCAAAATGTTTCTTTCACCCTGATACCCCTGTTACCTAGTAGTAAATAGGTACCTGGGGAGTTAGACAGCTGCTGCGGGCTGCTTCCTGGGGGTGGAGGCCTGGTCGAGGACCGGGCCGCGGAGACACTAAGCCCCGAAATCATCTCAAGATAACCTCAAGATAATTTCAAGATACATAAATTTTATTGAAGCATAACTTCTGGAAACTTCCTAACACTGCTGATGGACAAATTTTCGTGAGCTTCGTTAATGCCTTGAACTGTTCTCTTGTTAGGTGACGGTTCCAGCCAAACCCTCGTATACCCAATGAAAGAGAATTCCAGTCTCATAGTGAATGCTGACGCGCCTATTCCTTCAAGGACGGAATAGAATTGACCGCACAGTGGAGAGATATTGTGTGAACGGTTGACGAGAGGTTCAGGCTTTTGAGGCTGGAGAATTACTGGATAATGCCACAGATATTGAACGTCAACACTCCCAAGGACGGGACACAGGTCGTGCGCTTACGGTGTGATTTGGAACGCTGAAATGTCCACAATGTAATGCAAAGTCTCTCAAAGCCTTAAGAGAATCCCATGAATTACGTGAATATTCTCCATTGAATAAATTGGGCGGGAAAGAACGTAGTAGACTGGCTTATGCTATGTTGGTGTGAGAGATTTAAATGTTACTTGGGGCGGGAGGCAGGTCCTTGAGAGAGCAGGTCCAACGGCCACATATTCAAATGTGTGGTGCCTCTTGAAGGCTCCAATAAGGTATCTTGAGATGATTTCGGGGCTTTTAGTGTCCCCGCGGCCCGGTCCTCGACCAGGCCTCCACCCCAGGAAGCAGCCAGTGACAGCTGACTAACACCCAGGTACCGATTTACTGCTAGGTAAACAGGGGCATAGGTGTGAAAGAAACTCTGCCCATTGTTTCTCTCCGGCGCCCGGGATCGAAACCGGGACACAGGATCACAAAGTCCAGCGTGCTGTCCGCTCGGCCGACTCCTAACCTACCTACCGCCTCTAAATATGCAAAATATGCTAATAAAAAAATATTAATTTATATTTGAGAAAATTTTTGTTTTGAATGAACAGCATGTTAAAATTTATGAATGCGTCTGTGGGTCGACCGCTGGATGGAATGGGCTTGAGTCGAGGACGGGTTTGAAGAAAGGGCACTTTGTACGACAGTTTCTTGACGTTGGGAAACCTTAGGAGGACGGGCTGGGACGCGAACGCTGGTCGCCAGCCACAGTATATTTGATTTCGTATTGAAATTTTGACTGTATTTTGAGAAAAATGATAAAAGATAAAAATCTGTATTTTAAAATAAAATTTGTCTCGTCTTGACATATTTGGCTAGTTGGAGAGGAGGGTATATATTTTTTATTAAAATTAACAAGCTTAGGTATATTCAGCAATATGCTGCTACACTATTCTGTTATCTTCTTGAGATTATCTTGAGATGATTTCAGGGCTTAGCGTCCCCCGGCCCGGTCCTCGACCAGGCCTCCTTTTTGTTACACACCCCCCAGGAAGCAACCCGTAGCAGCTGTCTAACTCCCAGGTGCCTATTTACTCTATGAAGGCCTACACCAGTGTAGATCAAAAACCCAGCTACAGGCTCACCCAACATCCCCACTCACAGGACGGCCAGTCATACGTGGAATGAGAAGAGAACATGAAATATAACAGCGGTAACAGAGGAGTCGGGAACTGGCGGAGAGAGGAGGAGGGAAGGGGGTGCTCATTCCCATTCCTGTTACCCGTCAGCAGAGGGTGGGTTCGAACCCGTGTGAGAAGGGCGGTGCGGGGTGGCTGTGGGGCCCTGCACCTACCACTCCTTCACTTCAGACAAAGCTTCTGGAGTTTGGCAACTGTTAAAGTGATTGTTAAAAAACACTTGAAATTTTGATTTGCTTCCAGTGTTGCCATTGTGCCGGGCCCGGGTCTGTGTTGCCACGTAAACTCTCCCGCCACCAGCCGTGCCTACACCGCTGATGAACCGTGAATGAAAGTAACTACTTTGTGTTGGTACTCATCCTGCCCCTCGCGGGCTCTAGTGTTGTCGTGTTCCCTCGCGGGCTCTAGTGTTGGTCGTGTTCCCTCGCGGGCTCTAGTATGTCGTGTTCCCTCGCGGGCTCTAGTGATGATTTGTTCCTCGCGGGCTCTAGTGTGTCGTGTTTCCCTCGCGGGCTCTAGTGTTGTCGTGTTCCCTCGCGGGCTCTAGTGTTGTCGGTTTCCCTCGCGGGCTCTTGTGTTGTCGCGTTCCCTCGCGGGCTCTAGTTGTGTTGTGTGCGTGTTCCCTCGCGGGTCTCTAGTGTTGTCGCGTTCCCTCGCGGGCTCTAGTGTTGTCGTGTTCCCTCGCGGGCTCTAGTGTTGTCGTGTTCCCTCGCGGGCTCTAGTATTGTCGTGTTCCCTCGCGGGCTCTAGTGTTGTCGTGTTCCCTCGCGGGCTCTAGTGTTGCCTCGCCCCTCGCGGGCTCTAGTGTTGCCTCGCCCCCTCGCGGGCTCTAATGTTGCCTCGCCCCCTTGCGGACTCTAGTGTTGCCTCGCCCCTCGCGGGCTCTAGTGTTGCCTCGCCCCCTCGCGGGCTCTAGTGTTGCCTCGCCCCCTCGCGGGCTCTAGTGTTGCCTCGCCCCCTCGCGGGCTCTAGTGTTGCCTCGCCCCCTCGCGGGCTCTAGTGGTGCCTCGCCCCTCGCGGGCTCTAGTGGTGCCTCGCCCCCTCGCGGGCTCTAGTGCTGCCTCGCCCCCTCGCGGGCTCTAGTGCTGCCTCGCCCCCTCGCGGGCTCTAGTGTTGCCTCGCCCCCTCGCGGGCTCTAGTGCTGCCTCGCCCCTCGCGGGCTCTAGTGTTGCCTCGCCCCCCTCGCGGGCTCTAGTGCTGCCTCGCCCCCTCGCGGGCTCTAGTGTTGCCTCGCCCCTCGCGGGCTCTAGTGTTGCCTCGCCCCTCGCGGGCTCTAGTGGTGCCTCACCCCCTGGCGGGCTCTAGTGTTGCCTCGCCCCCTGGCGGGCTCTAGTGCTGCCTCGCCCCTCGCGGGCTCTAGTGCTGCCTCGCCTCTCGCGGGCTCTAGTGCTGCCTCGCCCCCTCGCGGGCTCTAGTGGTGCCTCGCCCCCTGGCGGGCTCTAGTGCTGCCTCGCCCCCTCGCGGGCTCTAGTGCTGCCTCGCCCTCTCGCGGGCTCTAGTGCTGCCTCGCCCCCGCGCGGGCTCTAGTGCTGCCTCGCCCCCTCGCGGGCTCTAGTGCTGCCTCGCCCCCTCGCGGGCTCTAGTGCTGCCTCGCCCCCTCGCGGGCTCTAGTGCTGCCTCGCCCCCTCGCGGGCTCTAGTGCTGCCTCGCCCCCTCGCGGGCTCTGCTCCTACACATTGGGTACATTACCACCTCGTTTCTTTTTCTTAAATATATATAAAATTCATTCCGTGTTACCCCCTGATGCTGTCACGTTATTCTGGTGTGTTGGTGCTGGTGTGTTGGTGCTGGTGTGTTGGTGCTGGTGTGTTGCAACACACACCAGCACCAACACACCAGCACCAACACACCAGCACCAACCACACCAGTTGCAACACCAGTTGCAGCTGGTGTGTGCCTCTGCGTTTGTGGTTGCGTTGGCACGCCTCTGTCATCCCTACTCGCAGGGTCAAGCTTCAGTTCCTGGGCTCTGCCTTCCCAACTGTCGGTCGTCCAAGTCATCACACCCGCACCAATTTGTTTCTTGTCTTTTTTGTGTGTTTTAAAAGTTAAGGTGGATAGCACTTCAAAATTTTTCAAATTTCGTCCGTAACTTTTCTTTCAAAGTTGATTTCAAAATGCGGTACTTTACACATGGCTCACAGATGATTGTTCGAATTTTTCTTGAAGAGTGCTTCGCTCTCGTCCCGTGTTCGAATTGCATATCTGTAAATGGTTCACTCGCGTACTGCAGATACAAGTCTACGCCAACATAACCAGGACGCGCAGCCTATCATGTGCCAGGTCTAACTATGCAGAAAATGATAATACACAATATTATTATTTTCGAGAAATAACATTTTTGGTGAGAGTGTCCTCGGGGTGTGGCCAGCTTGGGGCAGGTGTGGATGGCTTACACAAACCAGCCTCTAGATGAACTAACAAACATTTTACCTTTACTGATGCATCCCGTCCTCCTAAACTATCTCAACGTCAAGAAACTTCGAACTAAAGTGCCCTCTCCTAACCAACCAGAGGACCCAAAACAGAAAACGGGACAGTATGTCAATTTCGCGAGCCGTTACCATTTTCTAGTACGACGATTTTTGGCCTTAGGTGGAGTATACGTCAAAATGCGACGCTCTGTAAGGAGGACGGGTTAGCCTCGTAGCTGATCCCACCCGGGCGAGTGAGTTGAGTCTGTTAGTCATAAGCGTCCCGTCCTCTCGACTAGTGCGTCGCTATGGTAACCAACGTACCAAATACATCGTGTTATGAAAAATAACACTTAACAAAAATCTACGTTCTTTTTTTTTTTGCAGCGGGTTGGTTAGGTTAGTGGGTTGCTTGGGTTTGTGCGTTTCTAATTAGGATAGGACGTTGTATTTGTACGTTGTGGCGAACCGAGAGAGAACGTGAGCAACCTCTGCTCGTTCCCGGTTCCTCGCTGCTGGAGAACGTACCCTCTGGGAGCTTGTAACATCTGCTGATGTAGATTTGACTAAATGTAAACTCTGTCAGCGGAATTATTCGCATACTTTGCGTCATTATATAATGGAATGTGACAAAATCGCGGATTTAGAGATAACAACATCAATAGTGTCCAAGAAATGTGTAAGTACTTCATTCATAATGATGTGTGCCCGAAATCTTAGTGAAGTATCAAATTTGCTTACTGTAGGTCCAGCCTGCACATGACTGTAAAGCTGCCGCCCAGTTGGGTGGGTGTGGAGCACATGACTGTAAAGCTGCCGCCCAGTTGGGTGGGTGTGGAGCACATGACTGTAAAGCTGCCGTCCAGTTGGGTGGGTGTGGAGCACATGACTGTAAAGCTGCCGTCCAGTTGGGTGGGTGTGGAGCACATGACTGTAACGCTGCCGCCCAGTTGGGTGGGTGTGGAGCACATGAATATCCTAAAATAAAATAAAATAAAATATCCTTGGAATATCCTAAAAAACCTTCTAGATAACATGACGCATGAACGGAAAACATCGTTCATTGGAAGCCTACCAGCCATCCAGAAGGAGTGGGAAAGGAACAACAATTGTAATATACCGGGGCGGAGGCTATAGTCAGGGATGAAACTGAGGCTGAAACTCAGGAAATTGTAAACTCTGACTCAGTAGGCCCGGATGTGGGATGACAGTAAACTAGAAAGTGTAACAGACAGCACTGACAGCTCGGTAGGTACAGACACTACAACGGTTCCCGATAGAGAGAGTCGAACAGAAGGACAGACTTATGCAAATTTTTATGCAAAGGGAATATGCAGACATAGATGCTGGTAATAAGAAAGGATTAGAATGCAGTTATCAACATCCCAAAAAATGTTTAAATATGCTTAGGAAAGGTGAGTGTCGATTGGATCAATATGTAGGTTTTTCCATCCTGAGATGTGCCAAACCTCACTGGAGGACAGAAAATGCTATGACCTCAGCTGCCATACTTTCACGTGAAAGGTACGGAACGCTACATAAAGAGTGGCAAGCAGGATAATGAATTTGGAGGAAATTCGATAAATTTTTTATCCCAGACCGAAAAGAATTCAAAAGGAGGAGCATGGAGAATGTATGGAACTGGATGCCAGACCCACTTGCATACCAGAATTACAGATACAACTACACACCGAAGGGAACCACAACTACAACAGGCAACTGCCCTACAACAATCAGCACTGGTCAGAACAAACTCATATGTCCACGCATAATGGGCTTGCCACAAAGTCTCCCAGTCAAACTATCACTAACAGAGTAACCTCATTCATCTTTGCCAACATACAAGGACTGAAAACAAGAACAAACATAAGTACAGTTCATAAATGGCCTCCTCACGGAGTCAAATGCAGTATTTGGAGCTTTCACAGAAACCCATGCAGGGGAATTCTTGGACAGTGAGATCTGGATTCCAGGATATAACCTATACAGGTGTGACAGGAAATTAGGTCACATGGAGGAGTGGGTCTGTATATTAGGGAAGACCTTGTGTGCTCGGAGCTCCTAAACGTTACAAATGAGGTGGTAGAGGTACTGGGATTAAAATAGAGAAAATAAATTTAGTGATTATTCTAATATACAAACCGCCAGATGCAACGGCTGAGGAATTCACAGAACAGATAAACAAAATAGAGAATAGCCTTGATAATTTGGAGAACCCATACCTGATATTATCTTCTTAGGTGACTTCAACTTGCCTAGTCTCAGGTGGAGAATAGCAAACAATAATATTATACCAGGGAATCTATCAGGACCTAACCAACCACAGATTAGAGAACTACTTAGATTCTGTGACAAATTTTCACTCACTCAGCAGATATCGGAGCCACGAGAAATAAAAATATTCTCGATCTGGTCTTTACGAACAATGAAGACATTATCAGAGACATTACGATATCAGATACCACATATTCAGATCACAAGCTCATTGAAGTGCAAACTACCATCAATACTCAGAATAGACCTAAAACGTTGATAAAGCGAGAGGGGCTATTCAGTAAATTCAATTTTAATAATAAAAAGATAGACTGGGAGATAATAAACAGGGACTTAAAACATTCCATGGGAAACTGTTTTAAGTAATAAAAGTCCTACAGAAGGAATAGAAAAACTGACTTCGGAAGCGTATCAAGTCTGTCTGAAACATGTTCCTTTGAGGAAAGCCAGAAAGAGATCCAACGTAGAAAGAGAACGCAGAAGACACTATAACGCCGAAAAGAATAACGGAACTGCTTATGCAGACACGATTTCCCGTCAAAGAAGAATAATTAAATAGGGAGATTGAAGAAATCGAGCGGAAATTGAAACACTCATATGAAACTGAAGAAAGGCAGTTAGAACAGAAAGCAATTCAGAAATAAAGAAAATCCAAATCTTCTTCACATATGCGAAATCAAAAGCAAAACTACTGCCTTATTGGACCTATTCGTACAAGTGAAGGTTCATACACGGAGGATGACAAAGAAATTAGTGAATCCTAAAAAACAGTATGAGACATGTTTAGCACTCCAATAAACAACATGAAAGTAGAAGATCCAGACAATTTCTTT
>WNGS01055428.1:0-10066 GCA_020271785.1 Procambarus virginalis
TGAGAGTCGCACCCTGTCTCAAGAACGGCGAATAGGTTAGGTAGAAATAGAAACAATTGAACTCATGCTACAAGAATCATACAAAACCCAGGAGGCAACGAGAGCAAAAGGCCATCAGTGAAATAGAGAGAAATCCGAAATATTTTTTCTCCTATGCAAAATCAAGAT
Source organism: Procambarus virginalis (assembly GCA_020271785.1). Lineage (NCBI taxonomy): Eukaryota > Metazoa > Arthropoda > Malacostraca > Decapoda > Cambaridae > Procambarus > Procambarus virginalis. The sequence goes on from WNGS01055428.1 coordinate 169, forward strand.
AAAAAACCACATCTAGTATCGGGCCCCTGCGAAAGGGAGATGAACTTTCACCGATGACAACAAAGAAATGAGCGAGTTACTGAGGAGCAGTACTCTGTTTTCAGCGAGCCATTAAACGCACTAAAGATTGATAACCCAAATGAATTTTTCATGGATATGATCCCAACATCAAATCATATATCAGACGTCGCCCTATCCCCACTAGATTTTGAAGAAGCCATAAACAGTGTGCCTATGCACTCTGCACCAGGCCCGATTCTTGGAACTCCATATTCATCAGAACTGTAAAAAAACCACTATCGCAGGCCCTTCACATTCTGTGGAGACAAAGCCTAGATACTGGCGTTATCCCTCCATACTAAAAACAGCAGAGATAGCACCACTCCATAAAGGAGGAAATAAGGCAGAGGCAAAAAATTACAGACCGATAGCACTAACATCGCACATCATAAAATTTTTGAGAGAGTGCTAAGAAGTAAGATCACAAAATACATGGAATCACAGCAACTCCATAACCCCGGACACATGGTTTCAGAACAGGGCGCTCTTGCCTGTCGCAGTTGCTGGACCACTATGATATGGCATTAGATGCTATGGAAGACAACAAAACGCTGATGTATTTACACAGATTTCGCAAAAGCTTTTGATAAATGTGACCATGGTGTTATTGCACATAAAATGCGTTCAAAGGATTTACCGGGAAAATAGGCAGATGGATCTACAATTTCCTGACTAAAAGAACCCAATGTGTAATAGTCAACAAATAAAATCCAGCCCATCAACCGTGAAGAGCTCAGTCCCCCAGGGTACTGTGCTTGCTCCAGTACTTTTTCTCATCCTCATATCGGACATAGACAAAACACAACCTATAGCACTGTATCATCCTTTGCAGATGACACTAGGATTTTCATGAGAGTTAGCAACATAGAGGACACGGCAAACCTCCAATCAGATGTAGATCAGGTCTTTCTATGGGCTACAGAAAATATCTGGTGTTTAGTGAAGATAGTTCCAGCTCATGCGCTACGAAAAATGAAAATATAAAACGGAAACCACGTACAAAACTCAGGCAAATCATAACATAGAACGAAAGGCAATGTAAAGGATCTGGGTGTACTCATGTCGGAAGACCTTACCTTAAGAAACCATAAAGTATCCGTCACAACTGCAAGAAAAATGACAGGTTGGATAACAAGAACTTTTCACACTAGAGATGCTATACCGATGATGATACTTTTCAAAACGCTTGTACTCTCTAGAGTGGAGTACTGCTGCACAATGACAGCCCCTTTCAAAGCTAGAGAAATTGCTGACCTGGAGAGCGTGCAGAGATCCTTTACTGCTAGAATCCACTCAGTAAAACATCTAAATTACTGGGACCGACTAAAGTGCCTAAATCTGTACTCCCTTGAGCGTAGGCGGGAGAGATGCATAATAATTTACACGTGGAAAATAATTGAGGGGCTGGTCCCAAACCAGCACACAGAAATAACATCACATGAGACCAGAAGACATGGCAGGATGTGCAGAATACCCCCGTTGAAAAGCAGAGGTGCAACAGATACTCTGAGAGAGAACTCTAGCAACATCAGAGGCCCGAGACTGTTCAACACGCTTCCACTACACATAAGGGGCATAACTGGCCGATCCCTCACAGTGTTCAAGAGAGAACTGGATAAACACCTCCAAAGGATACCTGATCAACCAGGCTGTGACTCATACGTCAAGCTGCGAGCAGCCGCGTCTAACAGCCTGGTTGATCAGTCCAGCAACCAGGAGGCATGGTCGACGACCGGACCGCGGGGACGCTAAGCCCCGGAAGCACTTCAAGGTAACCTCAAGGGAGGAATGGGGGAGGGGGACTATTAAAGCAATAATAATGGGTGGTGGAAAATGGTTATTGTACTAGTAGACCAGGTGGTGATGGAGGGACCTGGTCGGAGCGGTCATTGTTAGGTATAAACGATGAATTATTGTGTTATTATCACAAAAAAAATCATATAAATTCCCATTACCAACGAAAATTTCATAATATGAAAATAATTATTTAACAGAGCAATACTTTAATCATTCATGCCATATAAGTACACTTATACTTCCCGCCAAACTGGACATCGGCAACCATTGTGATCTGGAACTTTTAATACCTGCTGGAACTTTTAATACCTGAATATTAGATAAGACGAACCATGCTCACCTGGAGGAGGTGAAAATTTGCATATAAATTGTACCTTTCTCATAAAGTAACCGCAGGAAGAATTGGTAATTGTCTTGGTGGTTGGTTATGAAGTAGACTTCACGCTACTCTCTCTTCACTTGTTGAGTGGCTTCACCTACCCACCGGTACTTTGGGATAGAAAGGTATAATCTATATAATTTGGTCTATTAAACTTTGGAGGCATTGTATATATAGACAACATGTAATAATTTATCTATGATATTCATGTATAACTGGAGACATAAATATCGATATTTTTAATGACATTTGTTTAGCAATTTTTTTTAAGGCTTTTAATACAAATAGATAATTACACCATTAGGAATAGCAAGAAAATATAGTTCACATTTCTATCCTAAGTTTTCCATAAAGTAAATCTGTCAAGATACTCGAGTTGAATAATTAATCCCTACCCTCCCCCCCCCTCACCCTTTTTCCTCTACCCATTTTCTCACTCAACTTAACCTACCCACTTTGTTCTGCTGTCTTGTTCACACACAAGTTTCTTCAATATATTCAATCCAATATCTCCCATCTTTTTTATATCTGAGAAATTGGATTACTGATTATCTGTCCGAGGATGGAGGTCAGATGCTTGGGGATAGTCTCACGATCGAAGTTGACACTGTGTTCCTGGAACTTGTCATGGCGTTCCTGACTCTCACTGTAAACACAGCCTCTTCCCTAATCTCCCTACCCTACACATCAGTAAGAACCTCACACTACTTCTTTACTGACTCTAATTTTCCATTCCTCTTACTTTACTTGTCTATTTCAACAGCACGTTATGTCTTCCCCTGACTGTCGCAACTATCTATCGACTGCCACTTTGTCTGATAGAACCAGCTCCGATCCTGCTCTTTTTGTCTCATTTTCTTTTTACCCCTTTTTTGCTGATGGTTTCTCTTCGCGCTCTTCACTGATGGTTTCTCTTCGCGCTCTTCACTGACGTTTTCTTTTCGCGCTCTTCACTGACGTTTTCTCTTCGCGCTCTTCACTGACGTTTTCTCTTCGCGCTCTTCACTGATGGTTTCTCTTCGCGCTCTTCACTGATGGTTTCTCTTCCCGCTCTTCACTGATGGTTTCTCTTAGCGCTCTTCACTGACGTTTTCTCTTCGCGCTCTTCACTGACGTTTTCTCTTCGCGCTCTTCACTGATGTCTTCTTCAAGAAGTGCCGTGTAACAATCTTAGCTGTTTTAAAAGTTGGGAATATTTTAGTTACGAGTCAGAGGGAATTTTTGACCTGGGAATCTGGATAAGGTCGTCCCGGGGGATTGAGCGCTTGGAGCAGAAACAAGTTTGAGGGGGGGGGGCTAGAGTTTGAGGGGGGGGGCTAGAAATAGCCTAAGCTACTCTATCCCTTCGAGATGTATTTTTTTGTCTCAATAAACATACGTGAACTTAAACAAGTCTGCCAAGTTTAATTGTGATAGTCTGGTACTAATTCTCTCCACGAATTACTCTCATTTAAAAGAGAGTCTGAGCCCTGCCTGTAGTTATTTAAAAATGAATGATAAAGAGTTCATAAAAAATATATTGATTGCCGTCGAGGGTACTGAATTCATAGTATGAGTACATATAGAGCTGGCAACGATGTTTTCATCTTAAAGACATAGAGCTTTCAGTGAGTCATCTTAGGTCGACGTCAAGCGACCAAAGACCTCATCATTTGCCACGCCTTCCCTTGTGTTAATTCCTTAAATTAGAATAATTAATGTAATACTCAATATTATATTTATCAATTGATATCACTCAAGTACCTATGTAATTATCATCATATTGAATAAAATTTCAGTCACTTTTAATGACCAGTCAACATGAGTCTAGCTCTATTAATTATCTTTGAAAATTAGTTTGGCAGCTAGTTCATGTCAACCTGTCAGTTTGTGAGGGCAGGAGAGTTAATTCAGTGTGGCATCAACGGGCAGGATACACAGAGGACCCCTCCCTAAGCCAGCAACATCTCAGCAAGGAGAGTTAGGTGTATTCAATTGAATAAACCCATGTGAACTTTGCAGGCATCCCTTAGTCTCTCTCTCTCTCTCTCTCTCTCTCATATATATATATATATATATATATATATATATATATATATATATATATATATATATATATGCGAACAAGCCTGAATGGTCCCCAGGACTATACGCAACTGAAAACTCACACCCCAGAAGTGACTCGAACCCATACTGCCAGAAGCAACGCAACTGGTATGTACAGGGACGCCTTAATCCGCTTGACCATCACGACCGGACATATGGAAGTGATAGCCGAAGCTATTTGAACCACTTCCCCGCCGGCACTCGGATGGTAATCTTGGGCATAGCATTTTATCAAATCACCTCATTTTTGGGGGCAACACGTGAGGAACACAAATGCGAACAAGCGTGAATGGTCCCCAGGACTATATGCAACTGAAAACATATAGTCCTGGGGACCATTCAGGCTTGTTCGTATTTGTGTTCCTTATGTGTTGCCCCCAAAAATGAGGTGATTTGATTCCATGCTATGCCCAAGATTACCATCCGAGTGCCGGTGGGGAAGTGGTTCAAATAGCTTCGGCTATCACTTCCGTGTGTCCGGTCGTGATGGTCAAGCGGATTAAGGCGTCCCTGTACATACCAGTTGCGTTGCTCCTGGCAGTATGGGTTCGAGTCACTTCTGGGGTGTAAGTTTTCAGTTATATATATATATATATATATATATATATATATATATATATATATATATATATATATATATATATATATATATATATATATATATGGGAGGATTGAGGATATTGATGCTCATGATGCACTCTACCTCATCACCAGATGTCTGTCCCTCCCCAGGTTAACCTACTTTCTGAGGTGTTCACCATCTTACAGTAGCCAAAAACTAAGTGAGTATAACCGGTTACTGAAATCAATGCTAGAAAAAGCCCTTAACCTCTCTCTTGATGACCTGCAGTGGAAACAAGCCTCTCTTCCCGTAAGACTTGGGGCCTCGGAGTTCGAACAGCAACGCAAATCGCTGTTCCAGCCTTCCTGTCCTCCTTATCAGCATCCGACGACCTTGTGAAGGAAATTCTACCTGCCCACTTACATCAGCTGGCAGGTGTACATGATCCCAATTTTACACGCTGTGCCACAGAGTGGGCCTCTCGTGCAGGTCCATCACCTCAACCACCATCCCCAAAAGCCCACAAGCAATCCAGCTGGGATGGCCCCATTGTAGACCAAGTTTTTTTTTTTTTTTTGAGATATATACAAGAGTTGTTACATTCTTGTACAGCCACTAGTACGCGTAGCGTTTCGGCCACGTTCCTGGAATACGATCCCCGCCGCGAAGAATCGTTTTTTTCATCCAAGTACACATTTTACTGTTGAGTTAAACAGAGGCTACAGTTAAGGAATTGCGCCCAGTAAATCCTCCCGGCCAGGATACGAACCCATGACATAGCGCTCGCGGAACGCCAGGCGAGTGTCTTACCACTACACCACGGAGACTGTACTGCAGAGTGCCTGGGTGCTGCAACAACACAACACTACATTGCGCTCGCCTCACAGCAGTAGCAGCCCCACATGCAGGGGATTTCCTGTTAGCAACCCCAATGTCGGCAACTGGCACACGTCTCACACCACACGCCCTCCGAATTGCTGTGGCCCTCCGCCTTGCTGCCCCAATCCACACCAGATATAGGTGTATTTGCGGCGAGGTGGTGGCTGACAGGTACGGCCACCATGGCCTACTCTGCCAAAGCACAGGAGGATGGCACTCGAGGCACAGTGAAGTTAACGACATCATCAAGAGGAGCCTCACCACAGCTGGATGCCCAGCTGAAAGAGAGCCCCGTTACCTAACGCCCCTTAACTCTGATGCTCTTATTGGTCGCCCGGATGGTATCACAGTGAACCCCAGGAAGAATGGCAAGCAGTTGGTATGGGACTACACGTGCGTATCAACCCTGGCTAACACCTACATTGACCTCAGTGTTGCACAACCAGGTGGCGCTGCCACCCACAGGGAAGCAGCCAAATCCCGTGGGTATAGAGAACTGGATCACCGCTACAATTTTGTCCCCATTGCTTCTGAGACACTCGGCGCCTGGGGTAAAAGTGCTACCAGTTTTTTGAAGGAACTGGGTTCTAGGCTCATTGAAACAACAAGGGACCCTAGAGCTGCCAGCTTTCTTTTCCAGCGCCTCAGCGTGGCGATACTGAGGGGAAATGCGCACTGCATCCAGGGTTCCTGCCCGCCATCTGAGGAGCTGGAGGAACTCGACAACCTATGATAACCATCTTTGTAACCTATATGTAACTCCTTTTTTTTGTAACAAAGTTCAAATAAAGCAAATGTATATGTGTACATACCAAAGAATGGGGGTGGTAGGAGAAGAAATATTAGTGTTCAGTGAGAAACCACAAGGTCTCCTCTGAATACTTTTTATTTTCTTCTCCGAGGCTATGGGTCCCCACATTGGCACCAGAGGTGGTACCCTCAAATTTTATATATATATATATATATATATATATATATATATATATATATATATATATATATTATATATATATATATATATATATATATATATATATATACATATATATATATATATATATATATATATATATATATATATATAATATAAATATATATATGCGGAAAAACACAAAGAAATGCAGAAGGGGGGTAAACGTTTCGGCTTTTCAAGGCCTTTGTCAACACCAGACTGAGTCTGGTGTTGACAAAGGCCTTGAAAAGCCGAAACGTTCACCTCCCTTTCTGCATTTCTTTGTGGTTTTCCGCATACAAATGATCAGTGTTTAGTGATCGTCAATTGCATATTATATATATATATATATATATATATTATATATATATATATATATATATATATGTCGTACCTAATAGCCAGAACGCACTTCTCAGCCTACTACGCATGGCCGATTTGCCTAATAAGCCAAGTTTTCATGAGTTAATTATTTTCGACTACCTAACCTACCTAACCTAACCTAACCTAACTTTTTCGGCTACCTAACCTAACCTAACCTATAAAGATAGGTTAGGTTAGGTTAGGTTGGGTTGGTTAGGTTCGGTCATATATCTACGTTAATTTTAACTCCAATGAAAAAAAATTGATATCATACATAATGAAAGGGTAGGTTTATCTTTTCACAAGGAAAAAATTAGAGAAAATATATAAATCAGGAAAACTTGCTTATTAGGCAAAAAGGGCCTTGCATAGCAGGCCAAAAAGTGAGTTCTGGCTACTAGGTACGACATATATATATATATATATATATATATATATATATATATATATATATATATATATAATATATAATATAATATATATATATATATATATATCTATATATATATATTTCAACATCAACATATATTATATATTCGAATTCAACATCTGGTTCCTGGACGATGGCACCCTGGCAGGGACACAGGAATCCCTACTAGGAGATCTTCAGCTAGTGAAATCTAGGGGAGAGGAGTTAGGCCTTACACTAAATCCATCAAAGTGTGAAATCATCTCGTCCAACCAATCAATCATAAATGCAGTACAAATCTTATTGCCAGGAGCCCAAGTGATCGCTCCCACCGACAGTGTGCTGCTAGGGGCACCTCTGGGCTCGAACGCCATTGAGGTAGTCCTCGAAGAAAAGCTTAAAGACCTGAGGAGGATGGAGGCGCGAATAGGGGCTTTGGATGCTCATGATGCGTTGTACCTTCTTACAAGGTGCCTGGCCTTGCCCAGACTTACCTATTTCCTCAGGTGTGCCCCTTCTTTGACAGCCCAAAATTACGGAATACGATTCACTCCTAAAGACAATAACTATGAAAGTGTTAAACCTCTCCCTGCAAGATGACCAGTGGGACCAAGCAACGCTCCCAGTTAGACTCGGGGGTATAGGTATTCGCAAGGCGACACAGTTAGCATTGCCGGCATTCTTATCCTCGACCAGTGCTACAAGTGAATTAGTGAAGGAAATACTACCAGAATACCTAAGGAACTCCATGGGATTCGTGATCCCAAATTTGTGGAAGGAGCGGTCGGTGGACCACTCGCCAATTCACACACCCGACCAACTTGTCCAAACGACGGTAAACAGGCCAAATGGATAGCCCTATAGTGGAGAACATCGCCAAAGCATTGCTGGACGTAGCTTCTCAGAAGGACAGAGCGCGTCTCCTAGCTGTGCAAGCCCCCCATGCTGGGGACTTCCTGTTGGCAGTCCCTAATTCCGCCTTGGGCACCCGCCTGGACATCGGGCCTAAGTATTGGTGTTGCTCTGCGCCTTGCCGCCCCTATCTCACCGAGCACCGGTGTATTTGCGGCCAGGCAGGCAGACCAATACGGCAGCCATGGTCTCATCTGTCGTAAGACACAGGGAAAGATTGCCAGACACGAGGCAGTCAATGACATCATCAAGAGAGTTTGGCTACAGCTGGGTGTCCCACAAAGGGAACCCCAGCTGTGCAGACCTGACAACAGCCAAAAACGCCCAGATGGAGTCACCTGCAGCCATGGAGGGAAGGTAAACAGGTCGTATGGGATTACACCTGTGCATCTACATTGGCTGATACCTATTTACGTTAGCTCAGCGGAGGGAGGTGGGGCAGCCACCTTCAGGGAGACCCAGAAAATCACAAGTACAGAAACCTAGAACGTGTTACAGGTTCGTGCCGATAGGCTCAGAGACTCTGGGCGCCTGGGGTAAATGTGCACTCAAGTTTTAAAGGAGGTGGTGAGGAACTCATTGGGAAAACTAGAGACCCACGAGCAGCCATTTCCTATTCCAGCGCCTCAGTGTCGCAGTGCAGAGGGGAAATGCGGCTGTATCCTGGGTACGCAACCCAACTCCGAGGAGCTGGACGAGGTCTTCGAACGCTGATTGTTTAATTGTTATATCTTTGTGTGTGTGTGTGTGTGTGTTCTCTGTAAACTGTAGCATTGCAATAAAATAAAACAAAACATACAAAAAAATAATAGGGGTGGTAGGAGAAGAAAAGAATTAAGTATCAGTGAGAATCCACAAGATCTTCTCTGAATGCTCTTTGTTCTTCTCGAGGATGTGGGTCCCTGCAATTGCACCAGAGGTGGTACCCCTAATAAATAAATTATATATATATATATATATATTTAATATTTGAGTTTTTATACGATTCTGAGTAGTATTTTATATTTGTCGCTTACTCTGTTTGTATTTTTATATACATGTTTTGTAGATGTAGTCATGATATGAAATTTTTGTATAGTGTTTAGTATATATTGTTGTAGCTATCAAGTCTCATTCAGTTGATCACTTCACGTAAGTTTAATAGTATGGTTTGTTATAGTAGTTATAAAATTCTTGTTTAATTGAATGTTTTTTGAATTAGCTTTTTGACAATTAATAAGTTTATTTGTATTGATCACTTTAAGTAAGCTTAGTGTTTTGTTTTTAATAATTTTCCTTTCTTTGATAGGCAGTCATATTCAGTATGAGTTCTTTGTTTTCCTCTTATTTGATTGTGATTTCTATTTTCTTTTAGATCTGATGATGGATACAAGAAGTAGTTCGAAACGTTAGAATTTTAAATAAAGAATCTGAAACAAGATGTTCAGTATATCCTTGTATTTTCCTATATTTATCTTTAAAATATATATATATATATATATATATATTAATATATATTAT
>WNGS01055439.1:0-17600 GCA_020271785.1 Procambarus virginalis
TAAGGGAAGAATAGATCTGTACTGCAGAAGGCCTATGGCCCATTGCAGGAGCTGAGAAGCGTTTGAGCAGAATTCTGTGTTACGTTTCACTTACGAGATGGAGAAGGATGGGAAGCTGCCCTTTCTAGATGTAACAGTCATGGAAAGGAGCGGAGGTTTCCACACTGCAGTCTACACTAAGGAACAAACATAGGAATGCCTAAATGCCAACAGTGACTGCCCAGATAGGTACAAGAGGAGTGTTGTTAACGCTTATGTCGACCGTGCTCTCAGCCACAGCTCAGAATGGAAGCAAGTCGACGAAGAACTCTGTAGAGTAAGGCAGGTCCTAGTCAACAACGGCTTCTCCAATGGTTTCATTGAAGACATCATAAGAAGGAAAGTGAAACGCCATGCAACCTCTGAAGATACAACTAACACAACACCTATACCCCCTATTAGACTATTTTACAGGAACTTCTTCTCCACAGCTCATAAAACGGAGAGGGGGTCCTGAAAGATATTGTTAATAGAAACGTTATCCCTACAGACAAAAATCAGAAGATACAATTGACGATTTACTATAAAACAAGAAAACTGCCAACCTACTCATGAGAAACTCTCCAGACACAAAGCAGAACGCTTTGAAAGAGACCAATGTCGTCTATGCCTTCAAATGCCCACTTGGGGACTGTAAGCCCCAAAGAACTCAATATATAGGCAAGACAACAACATCTCTTTCCAGGCGATTAACGATGCATAAGCAACAGGGCTCTATCAAGGAACATATAATCTCTTCCCACAACCAAACCATCACCAGAGAAATCTTAACAAACAACACAGAAATCATTGATAGATACAGCGACAACAGGCGGCTTGACATCTGCGAGGCACTACACATCAAGAAGTCAACACCAGCAATCAACAGCCAATTAACGCACAACTATATTCTACCCACTTCAAGACTCCGCTCCAATATAGAAACATCAAGAAATATGGGCCAATAGGCCTTCTGCAGTTACAGATCTATTCTTCCCTTTAGCTTATACCCATTGTTTCGTGTTCTGTGTTTGTTCTCACCTCACCCCAAACCATTGTAACATGTCACCTCACCCAAATGCAGGTATAAAAAGAAAAGCTGTTTAAACTCTGTTCAGTTATAGTTGTTCTGTGTGTGTGTACTAAAGTCTTTGAAAATGTAATAAGTTTTACGAAACGCGCTCAAGTGTCGCGTCAGACTAAGAAATAAAGAATGAATTTTGGAGAATTGATTTTTCATTTACCGTCATCAGTAAAAACAAACATAAGGAAAATTGAGAAAATTCGTGTTAGAATTATTAATCTTACTTTTTCGGTCATATTTAATAAATATATATATATATAATATATATAATAATATATATATATATATATATATATATATATATATATATATATATATATATTATATATATATATTAGTATATTTTGGTAGCAGTCTTTCCTGTACATATATTATTAAATATGACCGAAAAAGTAAGATTAATAATTCTAACACGAATTTTCTCGATCTTCCTTATGTTTCTTTTTACTGTAAACGGTAAATGAAAAATCAATTCTCCAAAATTCATTTTTATTTCTAGTCTGACGCGACACTTGAGCGTGTTTCATAAAACTTATTACATTTTCAAAGACTTTAGTTTATCCACACACAACTTATAACTGAACAGCATTGGCTCTTATACCTGCATTTGGGTGAGGTTATGTAATACAATAGTGGGGTGAAAAACAAACTTTCAACAAAACACAGAACACGGAACAATGGGTATAAGTTAAAGGGAAGAATAGATATGTAACTGCAGAAGGCCTATTGGCCTTCTTGATGCTTCTATATTGGAGCTTCCATATTTCTTGATGCTTCTGTATTGGAGCATAGTCTTGAAGTGGGTAGAATATAGTTGTGCATTAATTGGCTGTTGATTGCTGGTGTTGACTTCTTGATGTGTAGTGCCTCGCAGATGTCAAGCTGCCTGCTGTCGCTGTATCTATCAATGATTTCTGTGTTGTTTGCTAAGATTTCTCTGGTGATGGTTTGGTTGTGGGAAGAGATTATATGTTCCTTAATGGAGCCCCTGTTGCTTATGCATCGTTAAACGCCTGGAAAGAGATGTTGTTGTCTTGCCTATGTACTGAGTTTTTTGAGGCTTACAGTCCCCAAGAGGGCATTTGAAGGCATAGACGACGTTGGTCTCTTTTAGAGCGTTCTGCTCCGTGTCTGGAGAGTTTCTCATGAGTAGGCTGGCCGTTTTCTTGGTTTTATAGTAAATCGTCAGTTGTATCTTCTGATTTTTATCTGTAGGGATAACATTTCTATTAACAATATCTTTCAGGACCCTTAGTGTAATAATTTCACACCTGCATACAATGCCATCTTACATATATTTTACATTTTATCCCCAACTTTACCCCACTGGAGATACATATATATTTTTTTCTTCCAATAATATAGTATTTGCTTGAAATTAACAGCCTGGTCAATCAGGCTGTGGATGCAACTTTTCTCAGTTTTTGTTATACGAGTTACAGTCTGGTTGATCACATCCAAAAGGTTATTTCCAGATGCAGTCCTAAATTTTAACATTGCTAATTTAGTAATTAATCAATTAATTATTTAGTAAAATAATTTAATTAATCTAGTGTTAATTTAGATTATTTCATAATTTAAATAATATATTTAATTACTGTAGTACATTTGTACAACAATTTAACTTATAATTTTTGCAGCATAGGTGATTTGAATACAAGTATTTATTAGAAATTATTTCCTTCAGGTCTTCAGGGAAAATTCCTGAGGAGATGTACAAACTGCACACAATGTGTGCATGTACGAAGCAATGTTTGCAAGTTCTGCCAGTGTGACTTCCAAAACAGTAGAGAATTAATGAAGAAAGAAGAGGAAGCCCGTTTTCTACTTAAAAGGCAAGAAGGCTTTAGAACGAAATACAGCAAGTCGGGTTCTACGAAGGATTGAAAATCAGGTATTGAAGTTTGTCTACATCTGTTGTATTCATTTGTATTCTTATGCTGAACTTGCTTGATAAGTATAGAATCAACATGAATAATACTGTACAGTACTTAAATACTATTTGTTTATTATTTATATACAAGATAGCACACTGGGATTATGAGAGTACATAGCATTGATGTTTTTACATTCTTGTAAAGCCACTAGCACACTTAGCGTTTTGGGCAGGTCCTTAATCTAACAGATAACTTTAAGTAGGTAATTTAAAGTAAAATAGGAAAAAAATTGGCTGTGCATTGTAAGAAAGTTTTACAAAGATTACTATGTTCATTAAAGTAAAATTTGAGGGTTATCAACATATACATTGTAGTATAATTTGGGTTATATTTCAAGGTTTGATGACCGATGATGACACTTTTCAAAACGCTTGTGCTCTCTAGAGTGGAGTACTGCTGCACAATGACAGCCCCTTTCACTGCTGGTGAAATTGCTGACCTGGAGAGCGTGCAGAGATCCTTTACTGCTAGAATCCACTCGGTAAAACATCTAAACTATTGGGACCGACTAAAGAGCCTAAATCTGTATTCCCTTGAGCGCAGGCAGGAGAGATACATAATAATTTACACGTGGAAAATATTAGAGGGGCTGGTCCCAAACCTGCACACAGAAATAACATCACATGAGACCAGAAGACATGGCAGGATGTGCAGAATACCCCCGTTGAAAAGCAGAGGTGCAACTGGTACTCTGAGAGAGAACTCTATCAACATCAGAGGCCCGAGACTGTTCAACACGCTTCCACTACACATAAGGGACATAACTGGCAAACCCCTCACAGTGTTCAAGAGAGAACTGGATAAGCACCTCCAAAGGATACCTGATCAACCAGGCTGTGACTCATACGTCAGGCTGCGAGCAGCCGCGTCCAACAGCCTGGTTGATCAGTCCAGCAACCAGGAGGCCTGGTCGATGACCGGGCCGCGGGGACGATAAGCCCCGGAAGCACCTCAAGGTATCCTCAAGGTAAGATATATTTTATACTGTATAACTAAAATTAAATAAAGTTCATTGTGTAATTGCATTCCAGTTTAGTGCCACGCCGACGATTAAACCAGCTGTTGGCTGCTGCATGGATGATGTGAACACGGTCTGATCAAGTCCAGATGGGTGGAAAAAAATTGATTCATTCCTTTGTATTGCAAAATATTTCATGTATCAATCAGTGATTGTTAATATTTTCTCAATAAAATTTTAGAGATGTGTTTTGATTTACCCTGAACAGTGCAGGTAATGTATTTTTAATGTTATGACACAGGGCGTGGCGGCCAGGCCATAACAATAGCGATCGAGACTTGTCACTGAGAGCTAGCCAAGACGATATATTTTAAGCTCACCTTTTCTCTGCTAATGATAGAATATACATTTGCAGAGACTAATATGTAGCTTTTGTTGAAAAAAAAATAATATCTTGTAATACTATAATAAAATTGGTAAATTGACTTACTTTTATTGAAGCTGAAGATTACGAAGCTTTGAAGATTACGTCATCCTCTGCAGCGCTTGTTTTATATTGTTTATATTGCATACAGGGTACATACAGTATGCACACTTATTTTCAGGCAGTCACTTCACACAACAGCTAGCCTTACTACTAATTCACACGAGTTCTAATTCTAATTCACAATTGAAAATTATTTCTACTGTATATTTACACTGTACAGTATCTTTTTGTCAAGGCTTAAATAATCATTAACACTTACAATAATGTACTCTATCAACACTTTTTACACTAATTTATATGTCTTATAATCATATTTTATATAGTTAGTGGAGGCTACACGACTTTTGATGGGAATTCAGGATCAGCGGGTGCAACATGGCTTGCAGAGCATTCGTTGCTGGCGGATGCTCTATGACTTGTCGATGGGAATTCAGCATCGGCGGGTGCAGCATATCTTGCAGAGCATTCGTTGCCGGTGGAGGCTGCACGACTTGTTGATGGGAATTCAGCATCGGCGGGTGCAGCATAGCTTGCAGAGCATTCATTGCCGGTGGAGGCTGCACGTCATGTTGATGGGAATTCAGCATCGGTGGGTGCAGCATAGCTTGCAGAGCATTCGTTGCTGGTGGAGGCTGCACGTCATGTTGATGGGAATTCAGCATAGCTTGCAGAGCATTCGTTGCCGGCGGAGGCTGCACAACTTGTTGATGGGAATTCAGCATCGGCGGGTGCAGCATGGCTTGTAGGGTACTCGTTGCCAGCGGATGCTGCATGACTTGTTGAATTCCCAGTGGGTACTTTCACGAACTGTTGAAATCATGAATTTATCTATTTTTGTCTGAATCTGATTTTCTCTGGCTAATATTCTGAGACACTGCTCTCAGCCGCGTGAGTTAACAGTACACAAAGCGGTCACATGGCCAGGCGCAGTACGTTCTAGGTCCGTGGGAAAAAAAATACCTATTGCGTATACTATAAAAGGTATTTAATAAGAAAACAAAGAATTTTGTTTAATAACAATTGTTTTAAAATATTTTATTAATAATAATTTAGAATTTTCTTCATGAAACTGAATCATTTTGAAAGAAAGTTAAGATTTAATATACCACTCTGGATGATCGCCTGGTCGCCATGTGAGGGGCTGCCGATGCCAAAACAAACCCAGTACCGACCGTCGGTAATATCGACCACCAGACCGGTATACAAGGCTCCAGATACCGATCCCTCAAACCGGTCGTTAATACCGGCAGATCGGTATAAAAGAGGCCGTTACTATGCTTTCTAACTTCAGAATTGCTTTTAAATACATGGATGGCAATATACTAAAGAAATTGTTCACAACTTTTGTTAGGCCAAAGCTAGAATATGCAGCGGTTGTGTGGTGCCCATATCTTAAGAAGCACATAAATAAACTGGAAAAGGTGCAAAGACATGCTACTAAGTGGCTCCCAGAACTGAAGGGCAAGAGCTACGAGGAGAGGTTAGAGGCATTAAATATGCCAAAACTAGAAGACAGAAGAAAAAGAGGTGATATGATCACTACATACAAAATAGTAACAGGAATTGATAAAATCGATAGGGAAGATTTCCTGAGACCTGGAACTTTAAGAACAAGAGGTCATAGATATAAACTAGCTAAACACAGATGGCGAATATAAGAAAATTCACTTTCGCAAACAGAGTGGTAGACAGTTGGAATAAGTCAGGGGAGAAGGTGGTGGAGGCCAAGACCGTCAGTAGTTTCAAAGCGTTATATGACAAAGAGTGCTGGGAAGATGGGACACCACGAGTGTAGCTCTCATCCTGTAACTACACTTAGGTAATTACACTTAGGTAATTACACCAAGTATCAGGAGCTGAAGCCCGGCTATGCAAAGTACGGGTGCTACATGAACATGAGGTAAAATCACGTGAACATGAGGGTCTTGGTTCCTCATGTGGTGCCATGCGGCAGCGCTTGGCTGGGCAAGACGCTGATGACGCAACAAAATCTCTCTTGGTAACACCACTGGCACTAGCAACAGGCATGGTAATATTATGCACTGAATCCACCTCATTAATTAAAACCAGAAAAAGAGTCACCTTCCTCTGACTCGTTGCCCAAAATATCCTCATACTCTAAATAACGAAACGCTTTGCGTAATAGTGGCTTTAGGCATTGTATGCACTAGCTCTATCTATAAATCTATCAATTTTTGTAAAATCTCTTGTATGTATGTACCTTACCTGAATAAACATTTATTTATTTACTTTATTCATTTATAAGTACAAGAACTGTGTGGTCGTGCGCGATTTGGAATAGACACTGGGCGAGGAGGCACTGGTGAGCGTGTAGGCCTCGCCATGGGAGGAGGCTGTATCTCAAATTCACTCAATGTGCTACTATCATCGGTCAATTGTGTGTAGTGCTTATCAATGTCAGAGTCATCAATATCACTTTCCTCACCATCAGAAAATAATTCCCTAGTTATTTGTTCTTGAGTAAGTGATTGAGTGGTGTGTGCCCGGGAGACGTTTGACCGTGTGCTCGCCATGGTGACTGCGGGGTAACTGAGGCTTCCTACGAGTTGGTGGCGGAGCTGGATTTTTTCAAAATGGCGGCTGTTTACTATAGCCCCTGGGCAGCGTATGGGGGGACCCCCCCTACCTCGCTGGCTATTCAAATCTTGCGCAGTACTCCATCATGTCATATGACGTGATGCGCACTTTTGTGTAAGTTACTCAAAATGCCATATGACGTGTTGTGCAGCTTAAGGGTTAAGTGAAGGAATATTACCTGATGCTTGGACAAAGAGTGTTATTGTTCATATCCCCAAACCACACTCAGATAATTATAGGCCCATATCTCTAACATTGTGTGTTTGTAAAGTGCTTGAACACATTGTCCTTAACCGACTTACGTATCGTATACAGGGGCACCTGTCTCCCCAACTGTTTGGATTTATGCCTGGGCTCAGTACACAACAATGTTTTCCTGACTACTTCGCTCATATTGAAGCTTCTCAAGCAGTCTTCATCGACCTATCTTGAGGTTATCTTGAGATGATTTCGGGGCTTTTTAGTGTCCCCATGGCCCGGTCCTCGACCAGGCCTCCACCCCCAGGAAGCAGCCCGTGACAGCTGACTAACACCCAGGTACCTATTTTACTGCTAGGTAACAGGGGCATAGGGTGAAAGAAACTCTGCCCATTGTTTCTCGCCGGCGCCTGGGATCGAACCCAGGATCACAGGATCACAAGTCCCGCGTGCTGTCCGCTCGGCCGACCGGCACCCTAGCAGCAGCAGCAGCTTTTGCCTAGACCTAGCAGCAGCTTTTGATACAGCAAACAGGGAAATCATGCTGGAACGGCTTGCGGAGCTGGGAATACAAGGAAAATTACTGAAATGGATAAAGAGCTATTTGTCTAATCAAACAGCATATGTTTTGTTTAACCACTGCACTGCTCTGCATTAAAATATGGCAACCCTTTGGCACACAGAAAATAGATTCTTTCCAAAAAATAATTTTCTCTTCTTATATTGTTAAAATACTGTACAGTCTCTGATCACGGGAAACTAAAAAAAAAAATATTGTATGTGACATACTTTAGCTGCGATGGAGCTGGAAAGTTGAGCAAATTATGGGCGGTGAGCGATGGAGAGCTCAAGGTCACTAGGCCCCGCCATCCTGCATCCTGTTAGAGGCAGTTGCCGTGAATATAATGTTTCACAAATATTCTGATGTTTCTTATTCGTCTTTTTTCTGTTTTTTTTGCTGTAATATTATTAAAAAGTGTGTAATTTGTGGAATTTATATAGTTCAATGTGTGGAATATTGCTGTGCTGAAAATTATAGGGCTCATATATGTGACATGTATATTATATTCTATGATCATTAAAACAGTGTTTTTGCTGTTAGTACACTATACAGTGGCACCTCGATTAACCCTTAAATGGCGCATGGCTATATACCATTTGACACCCACAGGCGCATACAAAAACAAATAAAAAATCTTTTTTCTTCCTAACCTGTTAATTTGTGTTCACTGATCATGGGAAAAATAATAAAAAATCGTAAGTGGCATATATTGCCCGCTATAGGGCGGGGAAGTCTGGCAAAAAACAGGCGCTGACTCAGCGTGCGTCCCAGGCGGTCTCTTGCTCGCCAGCTGTCAGGCCGGAGTTGCCACAAAGAGATAATTACCTAATTATTTCAATGTCTGATTGATTTTTCATAGTTTTTTTGCTGTAATATTATTCAATAGTGTGTAGTGTGATATATTTATATAATAAAATGAGTGAATCATCGGTGTACTAAAAATATGGTGTACATATTGTTGATTCAATTATGTTCATCAAACAGTGAACAAATACTTCGTCGGTTATTACACTATATACACAGGTTATATATAAGTATCTGCATGTTTTGTTCACCATAACGAACCACTAAGTTGCTATTATGAGTCAAAAAGTAACGAGGAGTGACCGCCGTGTACCAGCCAGCCACTCACGCTCTCCCTCCCTCACCCACATTCTCCTCCTACCATACTGATTTTGCTTTTATTCACTATATACAGATGTTATATATAAGTGTCTACATTCGTGTTCACCATAATGAACCACTAAGTTGGCATGCTGAGTGGCAGTGGCAGCCCGCCACTGCCTGCCACTCCCTCCCTCACCTCACCTGACTTCCCACCATTCTCCACCCACCATACTGTTTTTGCTTTCATATACAGACGTTACATATAAGTATTTACATGTTTTGTTCACCATAACTGTACATCTAAGCTTGTATGGTGAGTAAAAGCACAAAGACGTAGGACCTCACACAGTCAGCTGATGGCTGCCGCCCTCAAGGCCAGATGCACTAATATTTCTCCTCCAACAATACTGTTTGTAGTGTTATTACGCTATATACACACATTATATATAAATATCTACCTGTTTTATTCTCCATACCTGTACAAATAAGCTGGTGTGGCCACACATTTACAATGCTAATCAGCATATGTACATTTTCTTCTGTCCTCCATGGACAGGGTTAGAGATTTGTTAAACATATAATTCAGTGATATATTGAACAATCAATCAGAGAAGGTGATTGTAGTGCTTTTAAAATACTAAGCTAACCTACAAACATAAATACACAGATTTACATCTGTCTTACATAAACAGTGTTTGAGGTGTCTTTTTACATAATGTCCTTAATGTGCATTTACAAAGGAGAAATGCAATTCTGACCAGCTTCCACATACCCTGTATACAAATACACACATACACATATACAGTGGTACCTCAAATGGCGAACATTTTGGGTAACGACCAGCCCGATCGCCGACAATTCATCTTGTATGGCGACCGATCGTTTGAATAACGACGACACCACATGGTGGGGTCGCGCTGCTTCTTGCACATTCTCGGATGCCTCCGACGATGCAAATAAATTATATTGTTTTTGTTTAACCCATAAATGGTGCATGGCTATATACCATTTGACACCCACAGGCGCATACAAAAAAAAAAAAAATTATTTTTTCTTCCTAACCTGTTAATTTGTGTTCACTGATCACAGGAAAAATAATAAAAAAAATCGTAAGTGGCATATATTGCCTACTATAGGGCGGGGAAGTCTGGCAAAAAACAGGCGCTGACTCAGCGTGCGTCCCAGGCGGTCTGTTGATCGCCAGCTGTCAGGCCAGAGTTGCCACTAAGAGATAATTACCTAATTATTTCAATGTCTCTGATTGATTTTTCGTAGTTTTTTTGCTGTAATATTATTCAATAGTGTGTAGTGTGATATATTTATAGAATAAAATGAGTGAATCATCGCTGTACTCAAAAATATGGTGTGCATATTGTTGATTCAATTATGTTCATCAGTGAACAAATAATGTCGGTTATTACACTATATACACAGGTTATATATAAGTATCTGCATGTTTTGTTCACCATAACGAACCACTAAGTTGCTATTATGAGTCAAAAAGTAACGAGGAGTGGCCGCCGTGTACCAGCCAGCCACTCACGCCCTCCCTCAAGTCACTTGACTCATCCACATTCTCCTCCCACAATACTGTTTTTGCTTTTATTCACTATATACAGACGCTATATATAAGTATCTACATTCGTGTTCACCATAACGAACCACTAAGTTGGTATGCTGAGTGGCAGTGGCAGCCCGCCACTGGCTGCCACTCCCTCCTCCCTCACCTCACCTGACTTGGCACCATTCTCCACCCACCATACTGTTTTTGCTTTTATATACAGACGTTATATATAAGTATTTACATGTTTTGTTCACCATAACTGTACATCTAAGCTTGTATGGTAAGTAAAGGCACAATGACGTAGGACCTCACACAGTCAGCTGATGGCTGCCGCCCTCAAGGCCAGACGCACTAATATTTCTCCTCCAACAATACTGCTTGTGGTGTTATTACGCTATATACACACATTATATATAAATATCTACCTGTTTTATTCACCATACTTGTACAAGTAAAGTGGTATGGTGCCCAAAGACCATCGTGGTCATCAGTAAACAACATGGTAAGTCATGCAGACGAAGCTCCTCCCTCACCAAAATGGCGGCTCCCAACCTACTCCTCTTGCTGTTTATACCCTCTATACACACGTTATATATAAGTATCTACATTTGTGTTCACCATAGCGAACCACTAAGCTGGTATGGTGAGTGCAGTCAACAAAAGGTGGCCACACACAGTCAGAAGACCACGCCACCACCCTCCCTCCCACAGCATTACTCCTCCCTCCATGGAGCACAGTGCTAATTATCATCACAATCCTGCTATTATCAGAACCCTTGTCAGTTTTATCACAGTCAGGGGTCTTCTGTAATAATATTATTGCTACATAATAGCATGAACAAGTATATTATAGCATTTTTAGGCGATGCTGTGGTCGCAAGCTGAACAGCAGTGCTGTGAGTTCATGCTGCATGCGTCAGGCTTGGTAGCTAACTCAATACTGAGGCTCCTAACACCCGGGAGTTTGGCCCACGATTTTTAAAAAAAATGGCGTCTGTTTACAAGAGCCCTGATGAAGGTGTGGTGAACCCCGTGTATCCGCAGGCCGTTTAAATCTTGCGTAGTACTCCAAAGCATCCCATGATGCGATGCACAATTTACTGCAAGTCGGTCAAAGCATCATATGATGCGATGCGCAGTTGAAGGGTTAAAGATGCTAATGATGCTGGGATATAAAGGGATGACTGTTGAGATATTGCAAAGCATTGACTTTTTTGTAGAACAAAGAAATGAAATTATTTGAAATACAACAAATGTCAAATAGGTTCGTTCTGTGTTTGGCAGGTAGGCTGTTCCATGTTTCTTAAATAAAAAAACGAAACATAAAAGAAATGAAAATTTTTGAAAAACAGAACAAATGCCAAAAAGGTTCGTTCGGTGATCGGCAGGTATGCTGCTCCATGTTTCTTTTGCGCGCCCATCCCGTACATATACGACGGCTATATTTCTATCGGTTGTGTGGTCGCGTCGTATATTTACGGTCCGTATTAAAATAACTGTAAAAAATCCAGCTTAAATCCGATTTACTTGGGGTTTGTTTCAAACTGCGCGCCATGAAATTCCCGTTTTCTCGGGTAGGCCGCATGTCACGTCGGCCTACTGGGTCACGTGATGGGCCCATTGTTTTGTTGTCACGTGGAGCGATCGCATCTCTCTCCCCTCGCGCGCCAAACTCGCACGGTTTCAAGGATTTTTACCCGTTTCTGTGTGTTTGTAACCAACTACATTCATCAATAATGGATCCAGCACCAGGCCCAAGCGGTGTTTCGGCTACAGGAGCCTCTGATTCATCTGGAAAAGACAAGATTATCGACATCTATAGGAGGTTCTCTGGATTGAGGCTCACTCCCACCAAGATTCCCAATCTCTTGGATGCCTTTGATCAAGTGGATTTGGATGGAAGTGAGGCAGAAGGTGAGGATTTAGAAGAAGAATGTGAATTTGGGGGGCCTGGAGCCCATGGGGCTGAATCGACGGAGGAGGACACTGAAGGCCTAACAGAGGAGGAGGAGGGGGCACCAGCACCGCCGCCTCTCACCACAAGGCGCACACGTGGTGCGTGCATGCCTAAAATCCAGCTAAGGAAACGACCTCCTACTCGTGGTTTGAAAATAACCCCATTTGTTGATAGTGGGAGTGATTCAAGCTATGAATTATCAGGTGAGGATGAACCGAGTGAGGTAGATGAGGCACCCCAGCCTCCTCGCAAGCGTACATGTCTGGTACGTACTCGCCAGCCTGGGGCCAGTGTTGTGTGGCTTGAGGACAATATTCCACCATTGTTCGATGATTTTACTGGAACCCCAGGGCTAAGGATTACCAAACCCACGAATGCACTGGGATATATTCAGTTGTTTATTACTCGTGCGTTGATTCATTTCTTGGCATATGAAACAAATCTGTACGCCTTACAGATATTCGGCCTGGCTAATGAAAATGTCGATGATATATGGAAACCGGTGAAGTTGAAAGAAATGGCAAGATACTTAGGACTGTGTATGTTGATGGGAATAAACAGGCTCCCAACTATGCGCATGTATTGGCAGACAAATAAACCATGGCATGCAAGATTCTTCAACATGTTTATGACGAGCAGACGGTTTCAACACATAGGCCAGTTTTTTCATACGTTCAACAACAATGCGGTGCCAGTGAACAATACAGACAAATTGATCAAAGTGAGACCAGTGATGGACTACCTGAAACACCGTTTTCAAGAAGTGTATAACCCAGTGAAAGAGTTATGTTTGGATGAAGGCACAATGGCATGGCGAGGCCGGCTGTCGTTCAAAGTGCACAATCCAAACAAACCAGACAAATATGGCGTAAAATTATATATGCTAGCTGAATCAACATCTGGCTACATTTATGGATTTGAGGTTTACTGTGGCATTGGTAAAACCATCCTGGAAACAGTTACTGGTTTGATGCGGCCATTATTGAACAAAGGGCACCACCTCTATATGGATAACTTTTACAACTCGGTTACCCTTACAGAGAAGTTGCGAGAAGTGGGGGTCTACACGTGTGGAACAATTAGACTCGTACGTGGCGCCCCAAAAGACCTGCAACATATAGCGAAGACTAAGATTGATGTGGATACCACAGTTTACCGCCGCAAGGACAACACCTTCATTCTGCTGTGGAAAGACAAGCGAGTTGTCTCTATGATTACCAACCTCCACAATGCAGACACAAATAGAGTTCAAAAACGCAAACGAGTTCGTAGGCCAGATGGAACAACAGGACTACAGCAGGTTGTGGTGAACAAACCAAAGGCAATTATTGACTACAATAAGTTCATGAAGGGTGTTGACCACTTTGATCAAATGGTAAAGTATTACCATTTTGCCAGGAAATGTCACAAGTAGACAAAGAAAATAACCTTTTATTTCCTGCAAATGGCTTTGCAAAATGCTTATGCATTGTACAAGGCCAACACAGATGACCGAAAGAAACTAACTCTGCTCCAGTTTTATGAGGTTGCTATTTGGGCTTTATTGAAATTTGACAAGGAAGAGTGGCCTGCAACAACAACACCATCTCCTCATTTAGTTCATGCTCCAGACATAAATGATGACACTGGTCCTGTGTATCCTGCTGCTAACCCGTCAACACCTGGCCCGTCGGATGTGAGGCGCCCTCTCTTCACGTCTACACCGTGTGCTGAAGCCGACCATGAATCTGATGAAGATATTTCATCTGCTACACTGTTGTTTGAAGACAATGGTGAGAGCGACGATTCAGACTGCAGTGTACAACCAACACAGAGACAACAGGGATGTGTTGTTTTATCAGAGACTCGCCTGAACTACAAATTGAAGCATGAACTTGTAAAACTCCCCAAATGTCGCAGGTGTCAAGTGTGTTCAAAGTCAGGTATTAGGAAGGAAACTGGTATAGCATGCAAGACATGCGATGTTCCACTTTGTGTCATACCGTGTTACACCACTTATCACAGGAAAAGGGTGTATTGGGTGGGCAAGAAGTAACCACCCGCACCAGCTTCACTCCACCTACGAACATCTGTTGAGCAACTTCAGGAATCGGTACCTGAAGGAGGTGGAGTGGAGAGAAAATGCTCAACTTATTTTTCTACAATCGTCTTTCCTTTGGTAAGTACACATAATTGTCCTAGGTTGTTGTAGTAGTGTAGTCTATTTTCTTAGGAATATTTTGATACCTAAATGACAACTGTAGCACGAAAACTAAAGTAAGTATACATGAAACACCAGAAACTTTTTGTGGGTGTTGCGGGTGTTGTGGGTGTGAGTTGGAGTGTCCAGAGCGGGTTCCGGTTGTGTGTGTGTTTGGCCGTCTCTACAGCTGTGAATTCCCAAGAATTGTATTTGATAGGCATATGTCTGTGTAGGGAATTTTATTCCGAACACTATACAAAAAAAACGGTGTGAAACAAGTATAAACTTGAAAAACATGAACAAAGTAAAAACTTTTTACGTTCACGGGTACAAGCACGCGTAAGATTTTATTCGCCGCAAATTTATTTGACGCTCTGTTGACCAATTCTACCCATGTTCTTATAGAACTTTCTATTGCGAACACATTGCTATAAAAATGAAATACGTAGCTCGAGAAATAATGTCAGGACAGTGAAATAAGTATAAACTTTCAAAGCGCTGCATCACAACAGTGTCGTCGCTGCTGAAATCACGGCTAACGCTTCGGCCACTTCCCACACTCGTGCGGGTCACCTCATATCATAATTATACATTGATAGGCATATGTCTGGGTGGGGAATTTTATTGCGAGTTCAGTGATGTCAAAATCTATGCTGTAGGATCACTGTGGAGCTGGCAACAAACAAAAGAGTATGAACATTTACTTCCTGTTTGGGTGTCACGGCGAGTCATCTTCATGTTTATTTATTTCGTGGTGGCCAAAATGTCACCAAAGCAAATGCTTTGGTGACATTTTATGCATATGATCTTGTAAAGAATTTTATTGCCAACACATTGATACCAAAATGAAATACGTAGCTTGAGAATTGATGTTAGGAGCGTGAAAAGTTTATACACTTTTTTTGTCTTTACACTTGAGCGCCCAGATCGCCGCGCGCACAATGCGCTTTTTTTTTCCCCGAGTGCCGCGCGCGCGAAAGTGTTAAAAAAAAATAAAATACAGAGCACCACTTGGTTTCCGAACCCCTTGGGGACGAGACCCGTTGGGAAACATGTAAGTTCGTAAACGAGAAACTGAGGAAAAAAATAAACTAAAAATGTAAAAAGAAATTTTTCTGAAAAATTTATGAAAAACTCTAGGGGAAAAAATTGACAGGTTCATAGCATAAATGCGACCGTATTTTGTTTGTACTCACCAATAAGTGAATCCTGATCCGCTTTATAAAAGTCCTTAATTGTTCCTAGCTGATATTAAGACGTCTGGCAAACATCCTCTGGATGTTTCCTGCCAGCCTGCAGGAACATCCTGCCAGCCTGCCTGCCAGCCAGCCAGCCTGCCTGCCAGCCAGCCAGCCTGCCTGCCAGCCAGCTTACCAGCCTGCCTGCCATCCAGCCAGCCTGCAGGCACATCCTGCCAGCCTGCAGGAACATCCTGCCAGCCTGCCTGCCAGCCAGCCAGCCTGCCTGCCAGCCAGCCAGCCTGCCTGCCAGCCAGCCAGCCTGCCTGCCAGCCAGCTTACCAGCCTGCCTGCCATCCAGCCAGCCTGCAGGCACATCCTACCAGCCAGCCTGCAGGAACATCCTGCCAGCTTGCCTGCCAGCCTGCCTTCCAGCCTCTCTCTCTGCCTGCTAGCCAGCCTGCTATCCATCCTGCCTCCCTTCCTGCCATCATGCTAATGGGTTGAACATAACATAATGCTGTGGGAGGGAGGGTGGTGGCGTTGTCTTCTGACTGTGTGTGGCCACCTTTTATTGACTGCACTCACCATACCAGCTTAGTGGTTCGCTATGGTGAAAACAAATGTAGATACTTATATATAACATGTGTATAGAGTGTAATAACAGCAATAGGAGTAGGTTGGGAGCCGCCATTTTGGTGAGGGTGGTGGCGTCATCTGCACGATTTATCATGTTGTTTACCAGTGGCTACTATGGTCTTTGGGCACCACACCAGCTTATTTGTACAGGTATGGAGAATAAAACAGGTAGATATTTATATATAATGTGTGTATATAGCGTAATAACACTACAAACAGTATTGTTGGAGGAGAAATATTAGTGCATCTGGCCTTGAGGGCGGCAGCCATCAGCTGACTGTGTGAGGTCCTACGTCTTTGTGCTTTTACTCACCATACAAGCTTAGATGTACAGTTATGGTGAACAAAACATGTAAATACTTATATGTAACGTCTGTATATGAAAGCAAAAACAGTATGGTGGGTGGAGAATGGTGGGAAGTCAGGTGAGGTGAGGGAGGGAGTGGCAGGCAGTGGCGGGCTGCCACTGCCACTCAGCATGCCAACTTAGTGGTTCATTATGGTGAACACGAATGTAGACACTTATATATAACATCTGTATATAGTGAATAAAAGCAAAATCAGTATGGTGGAGGAGAATGTGGGTGAGGGAGGGAGAGCGTGAGTGGCTGGCTGGTACACGGCGGTCACTCCTCGTTACTTTTTGACTCATAATAGCAACTTAGTGGTTCGTTATGGTGAACAAAACATGCAGATACTTATATATAACCTGTGTATATAGTGTAATAACCGACGAAGTTTTGTTCACTGTTTGATGAACATAATTGAATCAACAATATATACACCATATTTTTAGTACACCGATGATTCACTCATTTTATTATATAAATATATCACACTACACACTATTGAATAATATTACAGCAAAAAAAAACTATGAAAAATCAATCAGACATTGAAATAATTAGGTAATTATCTCTTGTGGCAACTCCGGCCTGACAGCTGGCGAGCAAGAGACCGCCTGGACGCATGCTGAGTCAGCGCTGTTTTTTGCCAGACTTCCCCGCCCTATAGCGGGCAATATATGCCACTTACGATTTTTTATTATTTTTCCCATGATCAGTGAACACAAATTAACAGGTTAGGAAGAAAAAGATTTTTTATTTTTTTGTATGCCCCTGTGTGTATTAC
>WNGS01055440.1:0-13683 GCA_020271785.1 Procambarus virginalis
GACATAAGCCCCTTCTACTACAAGGGAGGGAGCTAAGCATGGCATAAGTATATTAATTAGACAGTCTGCATATACTGTACAATAATCGCATACATAACATAGTATTGTTGACGGGATGTGTTAAGTGACTTTTAGAGAGTCAGGTCGCACAATTTCATGGAGACAATGACCTTCACACTACGGTCCAGGCATGAATCAGATTCCACTGTTGATTTCACGACACCTCCCGCAAGCCAGACGCAGTTCACATAAATACTATGCCGGAAACTAACTAGTGGAGGGGTCGCCGCTTACATTACCCAGCAAGCAATAATAAGCTAACACAAGTTCACCAAGCTTCTGGTAATAACAGTTAGTAGAATGAAAAATATTGATCTGTTAGGTTAGGCGAACCTAACCTTACCTAGCCCAACCTAACCTAATCTTAACCTAACCTAACTTAACCAAAACAAACTAACCTAAACCTATCCTAACATAACCTAACCGACGCTTGGATCGTCGATTAGGTTGGCGTCACCAGCTCTTTAATTTCATCTAATTTCTTTATAAACAGATACTTTTACAGATTAAAATTATGTTTTATCATGTTCTACATTCATTACCAACATTATAATGAGTAAAATATATCATATATCCATTCTAACGTATTGTACGGAAGATCTTACCCGAAAGCATTCGTGGCCATTTATAGTTTGTTCTGTAGCTTGTGGTTAATTCAGAACGGACGTTTTTGAGCAACTCTAGAATTTATTGACCTGTTCGGCAACTGCCCTAATTATCTGCACTATAAAAAGTATTTGAGAGAGTGATTAGGAGTCAGGTCGCCAATTTCGTGGAGACCAATAACCTTCACAAACCAGGCTAGGAGCATCCAGAGGTCCACGGTTGTTCACACACTCTTCCCAGCGCGATAAGAAATATGGAGACCGGACGACACCAAATACTGTGGATCATTTTCAGAGGTCTATATAATTATTCCTACCAACCGGATTGCGGACCACCTGGCTGTGGGGGTTTGCCCCCCATTCAACTTCCTAAATTGTGTCAAGCCTGTGGTCCTCGCGGTTGGGCTGATGGTTGTGGAGTCAGAATCGAACTTACTAGTTCCTTTGCCCATTAATTCTCTTCCATAAGAAGGTACTAAGTTGTTGTCTAACGGTCGTTCTAATTGCCGGCTTCCTTGGCAATACGTAGTAATGAATCATTAAATAGGTAGAATATATACTTGTAATGCAAATTATAAGTGTTGGTGCTGAAGTGACTAACCACAAAAAAACATAAGTTGAGATCAGAAAAAGTATTTACTTTTTAAAAGAACAATATGTGTGTTGAGAAATAAAGAGTCGGAGTCGACCCAAATCATATTTCGTCGGTGTACGATTTCAAGCTCAGATTATGCCTTAGGTTATGTTAGGTTAGGTCAACCTAACCTAACATGTCATATATATTCATTACTAAAGTATTGCTAGGAAGCTTTGTAAAGCTTGTATGTCGTGTGGTAATTAGACGGACCTCAGTTTTAACGGAAAGTTGGCTAAGTAATGACTATATCCAACTTTACAACTTAGCTGTTTATAAAACCATTCATAACTGAAGGCCTAATAAAAAAAGGAGGTGTTATACCAAAACAGATGCAGAACTAGAAAACAGGATTCTTCAACAAAAATTTGAAATTGTTCACAATTTTGTTAGACCAAAGTTGAGTATGCAGCAGTTGTATGGTGCCCATATCTTAAGAAGCATATCAACAAACTAGAAAGGGTGCAGAGACATGCCACTAAGTGGCATTAACTAAATGCCATTAATATGCCAAATATACTACATAAATATTACATACTACACATGCACAATAATGTTCCTGGGACCTCTGTTATTCATTATATATATAAATGATTTAGATCTATTTAGTTTAGATTTTATTTATAATACATCCAGGGCCATCAACACCACAGTCAACACATTCTAGGCCACGGCCATCAACACGCCTCCAGGGCCATCAACACGCATCCAGCTAGGGCCATCAACATGCCTCCAGCTAGGGCCATCAACATGCCTCCAGGGCCATCAACACACGCCTCCACCTAGGGCCATCAACACGCCTCCAGCTAGGGCCATCAACACGCCTCCAGCTAGGGCCATCAACACGCCTCCAGCTAGGGCCATCAACACGCCTCCAGCTAGGGCCATCAACACGCCTCCAGCTAGGGCCATCAACACGCCTCCAGCTAGGGCCATCAACACGCCTCCAGCTAGGGCCATCAACATGCCTCCAGGGCCATCAACACGCCTCCAGCTAGGGCCATCAACACGCCTCCAGCTAGGGCCATCAACACGCTTCCAGCTAGGGGCCATCAACACGCCTCCAGCTAGGGCCATCAACACGCCTCCAGGGCCATCAACACGCCTCCAGCTAA
Source organism: Procambarus virginalis (assembly GCA_020271785.1). Taxonomy (NCBI): domain Eukaryota; kingdom Metazoa; phylum Arthropoda; class Malacostraca; order Decapoda; family Cambaridae; genus Procambarus; species Procambarus virginalis. The sequence goes on from WNGS01055440.1 coordinate 2,415, forward strand.
GGCCATCAACACAACACCACCATCAACACACCATCCAGCCTACCACCACAAGCTTATATATACACTACACATGTTTAAGAACAAATAAAAGAAAACAGTTACCTTAACTATTGAAGATGCAGCAGGATTTTGTGGATAAGCCAGCAGCCGTCCCTCTCGACATGGTTTTAAAATGGTGGCGACTACCACAAACTGCAACGAGCCTAAAGAATGTCCAGCTCTAGTATTATCTAAATGCTATTATATATTATCAAGCAATACGAAAATCTACAATAAAAAAATGTTACAAGTTATTGTATTAAATATTTATTTGCAATTACAATACCTCGGGAATATATTTTTGCGTTAGCAAAATATATTAAGTTCGTATTTAGTTTAACTCATTTAAATTGTTTACAAATAATAACCTGATTTTACCTAATGGCCACTAACATTAATGTTTTATGTTGATACATTTCATACCCCTATTGTTTCCATTTCTTTCTTTATTATGCACCCCATACCCATCCCGTGGGCGGTGGTGTAAAGGATTACAAAGGCACATAATCGGTTCAGGAACTGAACCCTCTAGTTTGTTTAGCTAAGCAAATGACAATTTTTGACGCTAGTTACAAAATTATTAATGTTATATACATTTACACACTCTCATACATACATGTACATATATATATACGTATACATATATACATACATATACATATTTATAATCACCCACACAAATACACACATCAATAATCTGTGTCACAAGTGATCAACAAGAGTCTCACAACAGTCACTATACAAGGTACTTTACATCTATGGTGAGTCTGGGCGGCAGCTTTACAGTCATGTGCTCCACACCCACCCAACCGGGCGGCAGCTTTACAGTCATGTGCTCCACACCCACCCAACTGGGCGGCAGCTTTACAGTCATGTGCATGCATTACCTACAGTAAGCAAATGCTGGATACTTCGCTAAGATTTCGGGCAACACATAATTATGAATGAAGTACTTACACATTTCTTGGACACTATTGATGGTGCTATCTCTAATTTCCACGATTTTTTCACATTCCATTATATAATGACGCAAAGTATGCGAATAGTTCTGCTGACAGAGTTTACATTTAGTCAACTCTACCCTTATTAATATCCTCCTTTGTTATGTTCATTCATAGAATCACTTGATCCATCGTCCAGGCCGCGTAACCCAAATTACACTGGTAATAGCACTTATGCTTATTATAATGATTCTAAATTGCATGCACTAATACACACTGCCAGAAGAATTAATTGGACTAGCTTATGGAAGGACCCGCACTGCTGAAATGCTTAAGCTCTTTCAAACGGCTCTGGCTGAGGCCAGGGAACGTATGGTAGAGCTGAGGCAGACAGACTGGGTAACTTTTGTCAGTGGTCTCAATTCTCACACGCCGATCGACTTGGAGATACTATGAACATGTTTACCAAAATTTTTTGTTTTCTCTAATAGTCACATAGCCTATTTGGGAGAACGGCATTGTAGTGGATCTTCGTGGTAAGACTTGTATTGTTGACACGACGAGTGTAATTAATCGACGTAGGTTTTTTTGTTTGTTGCCGGTCTAACGCATCCTTGTGTGACATTTTATACATATGTCCTTGTAGAACATTTTATTGCGAACACATTGGCATAAAAATGAAATACGTACTTTGAAAATTAAGGTCAGGACAGTGAAAAGAATAAACTTTTCAATACTAATTTCGTCGATGTGCGGTAACGGGTAGCACTTCATCCACTTCAAACACTCTTGAGGGTGGGCGCGATCATGATTCTACATTTATATGTATATGTACGTGTCCGGAATTTTATTGCGATTTCAGTGATACCAAATTTAACGCTGTAGAACAAGTGTGGAGTTTACAACCCTGAAAAGAATAGAAACATTTCGTCGCTGTTTGGAGCTCACGGTTAGTGATCGATGTATAGTTGTTTATTTGCGGCCGGTCTAACGCATCCTTGTGTGACATTTTATACATATGTTCTTGTAGAACATTCTAATGCGAACATATTGGGCGCTGCCCAATAAACTCGCCCCTCGGGGCAAAATTTAAAAAAATAAATTTTAATCTTGGTGGAACATAAAATGGCCGCCTGTGTTTATGCTGTTGTCAGATGGCGCTGTGACGTCACAGGTGAGGGAAGCACGTACTGCCCATTAATGCCTCGATCCCTCGTTATTTAGTTATTTATTTATTTTATTTATTTATATATATACAAGAACGTACATTGGGGGTTAAGAAACAACATAGAGTTTAAGTTGGAATTACAATCTTGTAGAGCCACTAGCTATATATAGCGTTTCGGGCAAGTCCTTAAACTAACCTTTGAGCAAATCCTTAAACAAAGTTTTAGAGAAATAATTAAGAGTAAAATTGATAAAAAGTGTTTAACAGGTACATTACAGCTTTACTTTACAAGTACAGATGATTTTAAGCAGGATAATTACAGTAAAATTGTCAAATATTTTTTTACAGGTACGATGCAAGAATTTTCGACACAAAAGCAGATCAGAACAATACACAATAATGAACAAGGAATCCTAAATACAATTAGGAAAACATCTCAGGGTTATACATTGGATTACTGAAGCACAATATGAGGATCATTACAAGGAGTAATGCAGTAGAATATATGCACCCATATTCTATTATTAAGTTAATATTAAGTTCCTTCCTCGTGTTAAGTATCTTTGTGGTACTAGGGGCATCCAAGGATTATCTTCAAGGCTTCTAATTTCAAGGCTTAACAAGACACAATTGTAACATGACCGTGTCTGAAGTTAGACAGAGAAAACACAACATTATTAGTGATGGTAACATAATCCATTTCATGTGAATTCCATCTTCGATGGCCTCCGAAACTTAAGGAATGGTCCAGAAAATAGCTACTAAGTTTAACTCAAGTGTAAAGATACTTCATTTAATACTTAGATACTTCCAGTAAGTGTAAAGATAAGTGCTGACGATACTACCTTTACCTGCTATCTATTCAGACCCCAACCCAAACGCACTAAATAATAATGTAAATAACAAAGTTAAAAAGTCCACTCATGGATGTAAACCAACAAACTCGCACTAAACATAAAAAAGACCAACTACATTTTATTTGGAAGTAAATCCTCAAACCAAATTCAACTTCAGATAGACAATGCAATAAACATGAGATAGATATTAGATAATGCAGATAGACATTAGCAATAAAAATTATGGAATTTTGTATGTGGTGATCATGTCTTCTCGAGTTCTTCTGTCTTCCAGCGATGTGAGGTGCAGTTCACGCAGCCTTTCCTCATAAATCATGCCTCTTAGTTCTGGCACTAGCCTAGTGGTATACATTGGAACTTTTTCCAGCATCGTCTTGCTCTTGAAAAGGTACGGGGCTCATACATGCATGATATGGGCTCAAATGCATGAGAGAGCTGATGATTTAGCCAAAGAATCTGCCTGTAAGGGAAAAATTTAGTATACCCTTGGATAGTCAATAAGCAGTCAGAGAGCAATAGTACACCAAGAACTTCAAGAAAATCTTGTAGATCTGAGGCAGAGACTAAACTAATTTTCTTTTAATAGTTTAAACCCAAGCAAACCCCTCCACAGTTTCCAATGAGTTGGCTATAACAACAACCACACCGCTAGATAAATGACATCCCAAGCATACATGTCATTCCTTCCATGGAAGTGTTCCTAGTTATCAACATTGCATTTGATTTACAATATTTGCCCAGTGGGAAATGTGTATGTGAGGCCCAATCACATATACACGGAGAATGTGAGGCCCACTCTTACGACCCTGGGTTCCTCAGTTGGCAACCTGAGGTCAAATTTGAGCTAAATAAACTACCTTGTAGTATCTGACATGCTTGCCGACGTGTATTTGTTCGTATCTTCCTTGCCAGACGTAACACAATTCTTGTTCCTTACAAAGCATTCAGACTCTTGAGCTTGTTGTGGATTAAGTAACATTGTTATAAGATTAACTATCCTTAGAACGAGTAAAGTAACAATATGAGGCATAGGGGAAGATGTTTTAATGTGTATAGCTGCACGATAAATTAGGCTCTTCCCGGCACCACACAATGCGGAGGCTGAAGCGGCCTTGGCTCAGCTGGCGTGGTGTGGACCGGATCCTCCAACCCTTCCTCCTCGTTTCTTTATTTCTGTGTCTTATTCAAGCTAAGTATATACTGTGTACCTTCTTCATTTTCTGGCATACACATATTCTATGTGTTGAGTATTATACTTTGTGTGAAGTAGGTGGTGTTATTGTTTATATTACTAGTTATTGCAAGGGGGTCCCAGTGGAACCACGTGGTCTCCCTACCCAAAGCTGCATCAAACTTCAATTCTTAACCTGTAGAACTTTACCCTAGCTTGTGTTCAGTGTAAAACCTTGTATCCTGCTTATGTGGACCAAGGCTTTTAACGTAAGATAGTGTGGTATAGTAATTATTATCATTGTTATTGGTGTGAATGTATATGGGGGGTTGTTAAGGGGTTAATAAATAAGTACGTGAATTAAGGGAGTATCAGTTCTTCTTGTGTAGGAGATCGTAGATCAACCTCTAGACTGACCTTGTGTGTAGCCAAGTATTCAACACTGCTTATAGTTTTATTTGGGGGCCGGGCCTTTTAGATCTCCCATATTGATAACTCTTAAGTCTTACTATTGCCCCTACATCCAGTTACTACCAGTTCCCCCATAGTACAGCCCCACATATGTAACAAGTGGTTGGCCAGTCCGGGAAGAACTTTAGAATTGTAAAAAATTCGATTTTTGAGTGCCAAAACTAAAAATCCTTGTTTCCGCAGAACGGTTGTGTGTTAGCCTAGGACCCAGCTCATCTAGCAAAGGATTGCACTGACTGGACACCCAGCTGGATCCCTTCACGATTTTGTCGCTTGGACTGTCGACTTCCTATAGCATCACATGCTACATATTTACTTCTAATTTTGATATGAAAATACATTATTTCAGCGTAAAAATAGGTTTGATCATGTTCTACGTGCAGCACTAACATTACAGTAAGTAAATATATTATATTTCTTCATTACTTACGTAATGCTAGGAGGATTTGGGTAGATTTGGGTAGATTTGGGTAATTCTACGGACCCCTCACTCGCCCTCATTTTCCTCCCACAATACTGTTTTTGCATTTATTCACTATACACTGACATTATATATACGTATTTACATGTTTTGTTCACCATAACTGTACATCTAAGCTTGTATGGTGAGTAAAGGCACAAAGACGTAGCTACTCACACAGTCAGCTGATCAGCGGCCGCCCTCAAGGCCATACACACAAATATTTCTCCTCCAACAATATTGTTTGTAGTGTTATTAAGCTATATACACATATTATATATAAGTATCTACCTGTTTTATTCACCATATCTGTACAAATAAGCTGGTATGGTGCCCAAAGACCATAGTGGCCATCAGTAAACAACATGCCAAGTCATGCAGACGATGCTCCTCCTCATCAAAATAGCGGCTCCTAACCTACTCCTCTCACTGTTATCTCACACTATACACACGTTATATATAAGTATCTACATTTGTGTTCACCATAGCGAACCACTAAGCTGGTATGGTGAGTGCAGTCAATAAATGGTGGCCAGACACAGTCAAAAGACGACGCCACAACCCTCCCCCCACAGCCTTACTCCTCCCTCCATGGAGCACAGCACTAAATATCGCCACAATCCTGCTATTATCAGAATCCTGGTCAGTTTTATCACAGTCAGGGGTCTTCAGTAATACTATCACTGCTAAATAATAGCAGTATCATTTATATTATGGCATTTGTAAGCGATGCTGTGGTCACAAGCTGAACAGCGGTGCTGTGAGATCATGCTGCGTGCACCAGCCTTGGTAGCTTGCTCAATACTGACGCTCTAACACCCAAGAATGTTGGCCTGGATTTTTTTTTTCTAGGTGGCATCTGGCAACTATCGATTCTGGCTGTACTATAGCTGCCCCTATCCCAGACGGGGCGTTTAAATTATAGTGCTAGACATAAAATCATATATATATATGATGTGCACGGTTTGGGTTTTGTCACTGATATCATATATATATATAATTTGCGCGGTTTAAGGGTTAATGTTAGTTTGTTAGTTGGCATCCATAAGTGGACTTTTTTAAATTCATTATTCACAAAATTATTTAGTGTATGTGGGTTGGGGTCTGAATAGATAAGGGCAGTATCATCAGCAAACAATATAGGTTTAAGAATATTTGAGACATTTGGCAGATCATTGATATACTGTATATAAGAAATAGAAGAGGTCCTAAGATGCTGCCCTGTGGCACTCCAGCGGTAATTGGTAGAGTGGAAGAAGTTGTTATCATTGATGGTTACACATTGGTGTCTGTCACTAAGATAGGATAGGATGTAGTCAAAGGCAAGGCCTCGGATTCCATAATGCAGGAGTTTAAGTAAGAGGTAGTTATGATTAACAGTATCAAAGGCTTCTCTTAGGTCAATGAAGAGTCCAATCGGAAACTCATTTTGTCAATGGCTGAGTAGATTACGTCAAGGAGACTAATGATTGCATCATTGGTGCTCTTTTGGGACCGGAAGCCAAACTGGCAGGGGCTAAGTATGTTGAATTTTACGAGGTAGGAATAGAGCTGTTTGTAAATAATTTTTTCAAATATTTTTGATAGAATGGGTAGATTTGATATTGGTCTATAATTGTTTATGTCCGCCGGATTGCCTCCTTTATGGACTGGCGTTACTCTTGCTTTTAAGGGATATCAGGGAAGGTGTGACACTCTATAGATTTGTTGAACAGTAGAGCTATGGGTAGGGCAAGGGCATGGGAGGCGTTCTTGTATACAATGGACGGAATTTCACTGGTGTTCCCTGCCTTGGTTTTTAGTGAGTGTATGATGGACACAACCTCTGCTGGGCTGATTGGTGAAAGGAGAAGTGTTTGGATAGCTGCCTGAGAGATATGTGTTAATATGTGTCTGATTCTGTGGGATTTTACTGGCAAGATTAGCACCAACCAATGAAAAAAAGCTATTAAATTCATTTGCCATTTCTAAATCAGTTGACGGTGTATTCCCATCCTTATAGAGTTTTATTTGGTTATGTGAGTGTTGTTTAGTTCCTAGGATACTAGAGAATGTTTTCCATGTGCTCTTCATGTTGCCTTTTGCTTCATTGAATCTATTCACATAATATGAAAGTTTTGCCTTTCTTATAATACTGGTAAGCAATGATGAGTACCTTTTAGCTACTTCTTTTGAAACTAGGCCAATCCTAAGATTCTTTTCATATTCATGTTTCTTGTTGATTGAGTTGAGAATGCCACTTGTGAGCCATGGACTGTTTAATCTTTTGTCAGTTACTTGCTTGGTAAGAATGGGGCAATGAAGGTTGTAGAGGCTTAGAGTTTGGAGAGGAAGAGGTTAGCTAATAAATTTATATCCTGGGTATTATTGAATTCAGAATCCCAGTTAACCCTTAAATGGTGTATGGCTATATACTATTTGACACCCAAAGGCGCATACAAAAAAAAAAATTTTTTCTTCCTAACCTGTTAATTTGTGTTCACTGATCACGGGAAAAATAATAAAAAAAAAATCGTAAGTTGCATATATTGCCAGCTATAGGGCGGGGAAGTCTGGCAAAAAGCAGGCGCTGACTCAGCGTGCGTCCCAAGCGGTCTGTTGCTCCCCAGCAGTCAGGCGGAGTTGCCACAAAGAGATAATTACTTAATTATTTCAATGTTTCTGATTGATTTTTTGTAGTTTTTTTGCTGTAATATTATTCAATAGTGTGTAGTGTGATATATTTATATAATAAAATGAGTGAATCATCTCTGTACTCAAAAATATTGTGTGCCTATTGTTGATTCAATTATGTTTATCAAAGAGTGAACAAATACTTTGTCGGTTATTACACTATATACACAGGTTATATATAAGTATCTGCATGTTTTGTTCACCATAACGAACCACTAAGCTGCTATTATGAGTCAAAAAGTAACGAGGAGTGACCGCCGTGTACCAGCCAGCCACTCACGCCCTCCCTCAACACCTCACTCGCCCACATTCTCCTCCCACCATACTGTTTTTGCATTTATTCACTATATACAGACGTTATATATAAGTATCTACATTCGTGTTCACCATAACGAACCACTAAGTTGCCATACGGAGTGGCAGTGGCAGCCCGCCACTGGCTGCTATTTCCTCCCTCCCTCAAGTCACCTGACTCACCCACATTTTCCTCCCACAATACTGTTTTTGCTTTTATTCACTATATACAGACGCTATATATAAGTATCTACATTCGTGTTCACCACAACAAACCACTAAGTTGGTATCCTGAGTGGCAGTGGCAGCCAGTGGCAGCCCGCCACTGGCTGCCACTCCCTCCCTCCCTCACCTCACCTGACTTGCCACCATTCTCCATCCACCATACTGTTTTTGCTTTTATATACAGACGTTATATATAAGTATTTACATGTTTGTTCACCATAACTGTACATCTAAGCTTGTATGGTGAGTAAAGGCACAAATATGTAGGACCTGGTTGATGGGGTTCTGGGAGTTCTTCTACTCCCCAAGCCCGGCCAAGGCCAGGCTTGACTTGTGAAGTTTGGTCCACAGGCTGTTGCTTGGAGCGACCCGCAGGCCCCACGTACCCACCACAGCCCGGTTGGTCCAGCATCCTTGAAGGAAACAATCTAGTTTCCTCTTGAAGATGTCCACGGTTGTTCCTGTAATATTTCTGATGCTCGCTGGTAGGACGTTGAACAACCGTAGGCCTCTGATGTTCATACAGTGTTCTCTGGTTGTGCCCATGGCACCTCTGCTCTTCACTAGTTCTATTCTAAATTTTCTTCCATGTCGTTCACTCCAGTACGTTGTTATTTTACTGTGCAGATTTGGGACCTGTCCCTCCAGTATTTTCCATGTGTATATTATTTGATATCCCTCTCGTCTCCTTTGTAGTGAGTACATTTGGAGAGCTTTGAGTCGATCCCAATAATGTAGGTGCTTTATCTCGCCTATGCTTGCCGTATATGTTTTCTGTATTCCCTCAATTTCAACAATCTCTCCTGCTCTGAAGGGGAAGTGAGTACTGAGCAGTACTCAAGACGGGACAACACAAGTGATTTGAAGAGTACAACCATTGTGATGGGATTCTGGACTTGAAGGTTCTTGTAATCCATCCTATCATTTTTCTGGCTGACGCAATACTTGCTTGGTTATGCTCCCTAAACGTTAGGTCGTCGGACATCATTATTCCCAAATCCTTGACATGCTGTTTTTCTACTTTGGGCAGATTCGATTGTGTTTTGTACCCTGTATTATGTTTAAGATCCTCATTTTTGCCGTATCTGAGTACCTGGAATTTATCACCGTTAAACATCATGTTATTTTCTGCTGCCCAATTGAAAACTTTGTTAATATCTGTTTGTAGTTTATCAATGTCTTCAGCAGAGGTAATTTCCATGCTAATTTTGTATCATCTGCAAAGGATGACACGAAGCTGTGACTTGTGTTTTTGTCTATATCTGATATGAGAATAAGGAACAGCAGTGGTGCAAGGACTGTACCTTGAGGTACAGAGCTTTTAACTGCGCTCGGACTCGACTTTACTTGATTGACTGTTACTCTTTGTGTTCTGTTCGACAGGAAATTGAGTATCCAGCGTCCTACTTTACCAGTTAACCATTGACCTCATTTTGTGTGCAATCACTCCATGGTCACATTTGTCGAATGCCTTTGCAAAATCTGTGTACACGACATCTACATTATTTTGTTTTTCCTCTAATGCCTCAGTGATTTTGTCATAGTGGTCAAGTAGCTGTGAGAGGCATGATCTTCCTGCTCTAAATCCTTTGGCTTGATTGTGGAGGTCATTGGTTTCCATGAATCTAGTGACCTGGGCCAGATTCACGAAGGTTTTTCTTCTTAGCTACGAATGTTTTCCTTCTTAGCGCCTTCGTGGCGGCTACGTCGGTATTCAGGTAGCTACACTAAGGGGCCAGGTAGCCTGGTGATAGCGCGCAGGATTCGTAATTCTGTGGCGCGGGTTCGATTCCCGCACCCGGCAGAAACAAATGGGCAAAGTTTCTTTCACCCTGAATGCCTCTGTTACCTAGCAGTAATAGGTACCTGGGAGTTAGTCAGCTGTCACGGGCTGCTTCCTGGGTGTGTGTGTGGTGTGAAAAAAAAAGTAGTTAGTGTAGTTAGTAAACAGTTGATTGACAGTTGAGAGGCGGCCAAAAGAGCAAGCTCAACCCCCGCAAATACAACTAGGTAATACAACTAGGTGAATATAAGTGGAAAACCTTCGCAAGTTTGCTCCGAGATCTAAGTGTGGTTTCGACCACTCGTAGCTTTACGTAAACTGGATATAACTCAATTTTTCTCTACTACATAACACTGGATCGATTTTAAGATTTTGGAACATACACAAAAGATTATAAAAATTGATCTCGTGAAGAGGAGTCCTTCGTGTTATTATATACATTCTCTGCTTGAAACTTTGAGTAAATATGTCTTTTATGATATTAGAATTAGTTTTATATAGCAAGATATTATAACATAGTTATTAAGTAAATAAACACTGGTGAACATAAATATGAGAAAAGGTGATGAGCCCTGGCTGATGGGATCATTACTATCACCAAATGCTCCTGTTCACCTAGTAGTAAGGGTGTACCTTAGGTATACATACCCATTTCTAATTTATTTAGTTTGGTTTTTTTTTTAAATTAAATCTGGGTGAGACATAAAATAAAAATATGCTGCACAAATGATGTTAGGTAAGGAGAAGGGTAAAATGTCAAAATTTATTCATTGAATACTTAAAGCTATAATTATGACTATATGACTATTAAAAAGAAAGAGGGAAGTAGGGATCCAGACCCCTTCCTGTTACACAACTTTGGTGTGGAACAAGTAATTATCAAAAGAAGACCCATGCTGGAAGGCTATGTAGCAGTAGAGGCAGTGAGGTGAGGCAGGTACTATTTGAGAATTGCTTATTTTATTTACCTTATAAGCTGAGGCAACTTATTTTTTGAGAATACTGAGCTGATTCCTCTACATTTAGCATGGAACAAATTTGTGTCCAAGACCTCTCCTGTTACACAATTTGGCTGTGTGTAACCAACTAGAAGTGCTCTACAAATCAAGGGACCCAGAATGTGGAATGACCTCCCAAATCATGTCAAAGACTGTAATCTCTCATCCAGTTTAAGAGTAAAACCAAGT